>JAVKPL010000196.1:0-141094 GCA_032173675.1 Gastrolobium villosum
TTTGAAAATAATGATGTTAATTAGGGATATAATTGTATTTTTACCGCATTGTAAAAAATGTGGTTATCTAAATGTCGCTGCAAGTCTCGTTTTTTGTAGTGATAGTACATATACGTAAATATTAAAAAAAATAAAAAAATAGTTACATATATGACACATGTTTGTCATATATATTTTTTGGGGAAATACTCCTCTCATTTTATATGAGATAGTTATTTCATTTTCTCTCACTTCGAAAAACGCATCTTTTTTCTTTTTCTTTTTTACTTTTTAAATGATGGACCTTACTTGGATTCTCTTTATAGCATAAGAGAACTATTCTCATTTAATATGAGAGATATTCCCCATATTTTTTACACATTTATCGTAATAAAAACTTAAAATGTTTAAAAAATTATTATATTGAATATAGACACTTAACATGCTTCATGTCACCATCATAATATTTCTTATTTAAAATGTCATAAATATTTTTTTTAGTTGATGCATAACAATAATAATAAGCCACGTATATGCTTACCGAAAAGAAAAAAAAAAATAAGCCACGTATATTGAGAGAAAGAAAAACCAAATATAGGGTTTAATATTTATATTTGTGTTATAGAAAAAAAAATCTGCCATATTCTGAGTGAGTTTCGCAATTTTTTGTTCTCTCATTTTAGAATGAGACTCACTCACATTTACATAAGTGTGGTAAAAAAAGATATATATATGTAGCAAAACTAAAAAAAATCCTTAAAAAATATCTATATAAAATTTACAAAATAAAATTATAACTTATTTACATGAAATTATATTACATATAAAAATATGTCGCATTTGTAAGATATTATTGTAAATGACACTAACGCAATCTATAAAAAAAAAAAATATAATGGGGCATGCCATGTGGCAAGCAGTTCCAATACTTTTTGATATTATACTTTCTTTCACTCCCTCATTTTCTTATCCTTATTATTGCCTCTAAGCTTTGTTGAAATTTTTATAATTGAAAATGAATCAAAATATTATATTTGTGCATAGTAACGACAAAAAATTTCAAAGTGCATTATTAATTATTTATTGGGATAAGATCCATCAATCAGCACAGAAGAAATTTGCACGTTGCTAAGTCGAGCTCACAGCTCAGCAATTAGAGGTCGACCAATAGACAGCAGGTCGACCTATATGTAAGAAACAAAAAGTGCAGAAATGGAGAAAAAAACATACAGACTTTAGCATGAAAAACTTCTACTATTGCAAAGGAGTAAAAAACATGGGACTTTGTCTAGAAAAAATCTTTCACTATGAATAGTAAGATTACAATAGTCAAGCTTCCTTAGTGTCACTAAAGGTTTACACTCAAACTTCACCGATAATGATGGTTACAAAGTTCTTCTCTAACGAGGTCTCTCACTAAAACTTCTCTTCAAAGTATTCTTATAGGCTTTTAGCTTAGGAAACTCTTCTCCGGGTTTCCATGAAAGAATGCGGTATTCACGTCCATTTGTTCAACTTCAAAGATCCGTTGAGGTCGCCATGACTAATACGATTCGGACTTAAATCATCTTTTCTATAACAAAGAAAACTTATTTGAAGTCCACTCCTTTCTTCTGGTTACAGCCTTTCACCACAATCCTAACTTTGTATCTCGGCATTTGACAATTCTTTTCATGCTTGATTTTATAGACCTATTTATTTTTCAAAGTTCGTATACCTTTAGGCAGTGTGGTCAGTTCATAAGTCTTGTTTTCTTGCATAAATTTCATCTCGTCATGCATTGCTTTTCC
This sequence comes from Gastrolobium villosum, assembly GCA_032173675.1. Taxonomy (NCBI): domain Eukaryota; kingdom Viridiplantae; phylum Streptophyta; class Magnoliopsida; order Fabales; family Fabaceae; genus Gastrolobium; species Gastrolobium villosum. The sequence goes on from JAVKPL010000196.1 coordinate 1,770, forward strand.
CATTCTTTATTTTCAGGGCTCTTCATGGCTTTATCAAAATTTTGAGGTTCACCATCTTCAGCGATAACAATGTATTCATTAAGAGGGTATCTTATGTAAGGTCGTCTCACTCTAGTAGAGTGTATGGGTTGCATTTCAAGTTAAGAGTCCAGTTCATCATTCTCATCTCGATCATCTGGATGACTTGCTTCAACTTGTCTTTGTTCCTCACTTTCGATAGATTACTCTTCTTGATGCTGTCATTTTCAATATTTTCTTGATTTTCTCCCCATATATCGCTCGGATAGGAGGGATAGTTTCTTCACTCTAGACAATAACTCGGACTTTGGGGTTTGAGATATCTTTAATTGTCCCGCCTTCATAAAAAATAACATCCCGACTTCTTAAAACTTTTCGGTTGGTGGGATTCCAAAGTTTGTATCCAAATTCACATCATCCTGAATTGAGGTATATGCATTATTTTATCTTAGCATCAAGTTTTACCCTCTTATCCTTGGGAGTATGTGCGAAAGCTTGGCATCTATAAACTTTCTAGTAGTCATAGGACGTTTTCCGTCCTGTCCATACTTCTTCAAGAATTTCTCCTTCAAAAGGTCTTGATAGTGATAGGTTTATCAAATCAAGAACAATTCAAACAGTCTCTCCCCAAAATGATTTAGGTAGCTGAATATGGGATAACATACTTCGGACCCTTTCTTTAATGGTTTGGTTCATCCTCTCAACAACTCCATTCAATTGAGATGTCTTGGGGGGCATCTTCTTCAATCTTGTTCCAACTACTCTGCAATATTCTCCCGTTATCTGATTGGATATTTTTCAGCTTATTACAGATCTCCTTTCTACCACAGCATGGAATTCTTTAAAGGTTTTGAGTACATGGTCTTTGGTATATACCCACGCTTTGTGAGAATGGTCATTAACGAAAGAAACAAAATATTTAGCCTCATCGATTGATCTCTCTGACATGAAGAAGACATCAATGCAGACGAGATCTAGAATATACCTGCGTCGTCTAGGCTGGTCTACTCTCATAAAGGAAATACAATGTTGTTTTCCAGTAAATCAGTGCGTGCAACATTCAAGCATTTGACCTTTCAACTTAGGAAACAAACATTTCCTGATCAGAATTTGAAGTCCTTTTTCATTTATGTGGTTGAGTCATTTATGACACAACTCTATGTTAAGTCCATACCGAACAACGTTGGCTTCTCCACTGTTTATTTTCCCTTGCATCACATATAAGGAACCCTTCTACTTGCCTCTGGAAACCACCAAATTACCCTTGACCAACTTTCATCTTACACCACAAAATAATTCACTAACCTGATATCATCCAACTTCCCTACCGATATTAAGTTTAAATGCATGTGTAGCACATGCATGCATTGGTGGTACATGCATTACCTCCTTTAACACAAGTCGGCATCCGACATCCATGGTTAAGGTCACATCACCAACGCCAACGATCTTGCTTATGACTTGGTTTTTCGTTTTTATAACTCTAAAGTCACCACTTTTATAGGAAAAAGAAGAAGAACGTATGTGGAATAACATAAAAGGAGGCACCTGAATCAATAATCCAGGCATAATCATCATAAGCAATATTTAAAATTATTCTCACCTAGGAGGATGACCTCAACATCTATATTGGCGACTATCGCAATAGTGCTCTTGTCCTTTTTCTTCTTAGGCTCAACCTGTCCACGCTTCACATTGCTCTTCTGGTCTCAACATATCAGTTTATATCTTAGCCTACACCGGCCTCATGATTTATCTCAACCCTGGCTTTTGCTATTGCCCTGAAAGTTAGATCTTCCTCTACTCTTAGCAACATTCACAATGGGCGCACTAGATACAGCTCACACTTTTCTTTTGTATTCTTCATTCGAGAACTTTTCTTTTGTATTCTTCATTCGAGAGGTTATCAGTCACAGTATCCATCATCTGGCGTCCCTTAGGAACCAAGTTGCTTAAGGTCACTACCAAAGTGTCCCAACTTTCTAGTAGTGAGCCAAGGAGTAGGAGTGCCTGGAGCTCGTTATCAATCTTTATCTCAGCTTTTGATAGTTGATTCACAACGCCTTTGTATGTGTTTAAATGCTCAATTATACTCATGTTATTCTTGTATTCAAGCTTCACAAGTCGGTGTACTAAATGAGATTTATTTCTTGGAGTCTTCTTCTGTATCATGGACTCTAGTTTCGTCTATAACTCGTGTGCATTGGTGAATGGACATACATACTCAAAGAGGCTTTTGTCTATATGTCTCCTAATCATGACCACGATCTTTCTATTCAGGATATCCTACTCTTTTTCATTTTTGCCTTCTAGCATCTTGGCATTGAGGATAGACTCGTATAGGTCTTTGCAGAACATATGGTCCTATATTATTGGCATTCAATAAGTAAAATTATCAACTGTCAACTTAAACATGTATCCATCATGGGATATTTCGCTGGTCTCCATCTTTTTTCGTCAAAACTCTTCGAACTTGGACTCTGATATCACTGTTGGGACTAGATCCCTTAATCAACGTGGAAGCGATTCACGGGTCGTCAATTCGAGCTCACAACTCGGCTCTTGAAGGTCAACCAATAAACAATAGGTCGGCCCACACGAATGATATAGAAAGTGCAAAAAGTAGAAAGATGGAGAAGAAACACAACAAACTTTAACGTGAGAAACCTTCCTCCAAAGATATAAAAACCGCGGGACCGAGTCCAATTTTTTTTTTCACTATGAATAGTAAGATTACAAAAGTTAAGCTTCCTTAGTGTCACTTGGGGTTTGTACATAAACTTCACCAATAATGGGGGTTATAAGGTTCTTCTTTAAAGATGTCTCGTATTCAAACTTCTTTTCAAAGAATTCCCATAAGCGCTTAGCTTAGGTAACCCTTCAAAAGGGTTTTACATTTCTTCGTAGAAAAGGTGAAACTCTTCACCCCTACTAGAATCTTCTCTGATAATGAGGTAGGTAGTTTCACTGAGGTAATTATTAGGACATTGAGCAAAACATTAATAAATATGGTGCACGCTTAGCCACCAAGTATTATTGGAGGAATACACCCGAACATAATTCTCAACAATGACAAAAAAATCAATGCATGAAAAAATGTGACACGTGCTACAATTTTCCGAATAATAAAATTCATACGCAATTGAAACTAAAACTAAATCAAATTATTTCTTGTTTTCGTGTAGATTTTTGGTATATAAGCAACAGGTTAAATGACAATTACACTAATTTCCAAATTTCAACGAGGATGTAGAGTGTATAATTAATGTTTTTAAGCTACAATGTCTAATGACAATACTTAGTGTTGGATTTTGCTCTTTCACTAAAGCCCAATAGGATCTAGTGTGTAAGAAGAGCCCAAAAATCTTAAAGCTCATTCTGCTTAGGGTTAGAGTTTCTTGGAACCCATATATATTCTACACTTATAGTCTTCAGCCTCTGGTGGTCTTCACTTGGTGGTTGCAGAGACTGAGGTAAGTAAGGTCATCTCCTTGAAAGTGAGAGAATGCCCACACACTTCTCATCTCCCTTGGTTGTTTGTATTGCGGCGCTGAGAAAATCAATTTGTGAGTTCGTACTGTGACGCAAAAGACTTTAGTTTGTGGAACATTGTCTCAAATCTACGCTATAAGAGATAATTGTAATATATAATGATCCTATATATCCAAACCGCAATAGTCTAAACACTTTTGCATGATCGAATAATTGATACGCTTAATACTTTGAATTGTATGTCGACATCAACTATATTGTTAACTTGTTATCAGTGCTCCCTAAATTTGAGTATTTAAGCGTCGTAGGATCGTAATGAAGACAAATATAATGTTTCACTTTCATCTATAATTGCATCAATGCACCATGACATTACCATTTGGGAAGATGTTTCGTAGCAAACCGTGACAATAACTAAAGTATGGACACATGACAAAGCCCAATTTAGCTGAATTGTAATTTTTTATATTTTTATATTAAAGAATATTTTTTTTTATAAACCACAAATATATTTTAGGCGGCTCCGATCTTGTTTGGAGCATATTAAAGATTAAAGTTTTAAATCCTTAAAAAAATACACATTCTCAATCTATCTATTTAATCCTATTCGTCAACTTTTTTTTATTTTTTTAAAGATAGTAAAGAAAAACAAAACTAAAATACGAAATATTTATTGTATGTCAATCAATACACGTGATTGTATCGAGCAAATCGAGCAAAGTTCACTTAACCAGGAAACAATCCCAATACAAACTATACAAGAATTGAATGCTACAATGAAAAAAAACAAAACTAATAATTCATTTGGCATTGGGATAGCATGTGCCCAAAATACTGAGGCGGGCTGCGCCTGCCACTGCCAACTCGTCTCTTGTTAATTCTTATTGTTCGCCATTCCCCCACCACTTGGCCAATGCAAGCAAGAGACAAAGCAACCCACACGACAACATTAAATATGAAAATTAATAAAACACACCAATAATTCTCTCTCTTCCTCAGCGTCAACGACGATTCTCAAAACACCCCAAAAAAATCAAACTCTCTTTTTCAGTTTTTTTTCCCCCTTATAGTCTAGGGTTCCCAAATCTGAAATCAAAAAATTACGAATTACATCACGTTAATCCAGTTCTCACCAAATCGGGATGGAGTTGGGTGTGTGTGATCCGAACCCGGTTCGGTTTAAGAGGAAGACACTTCAGGCCGTGCTGGAACAGTGTCAGAGAGCCCTTGAACTGATTAATGCTTCCGATGAAGAAGACGATTGCGATTGTGATTCTAAGGGTCAAGCTAATTTGACCAATGAAGGACCATGCCCCGATCCAGAAACCGATCAGGTAACTCTTTAATTTCTTTTCCCTAAGAAACCAAAAACTGAATTATGATTTTTCTATTGGTTTTGGAACACTCATGTTTTGGTTAGGTTAAGCTTCTTGTGTTATTTGCATCGTGAATTCGAGGAAATAAAAAAAGTGAAGGAAGCTTGCGAGGAGTTTTATTCTGATTTGTGTACTGAAAGAGACTTAAAAAAAATAAAAATAAAAATAAATAAATGCGTTTTATACATGTTTATATGAAAACAACGAATGTATCTGCTATTGCATGGCACAGCTCAAATGATGCTCTTGCCTTTGTGTTCTTATCTTATTCGTTTCAGTCTTAATATTGGAGAAAATTAATGATGTTTTAGTTTATGATGGAGTTGTTTCCTTCTAGCACTGTTGATGACAAACACATGCTCTTGAAGATATAATTATTGTTAGTTAGTGCTGTGATATAAATAATCGATGTTGTTTTTCTGTTGATCCTCGTGCAACTGATGATTTGATTAAGAAATTTTTTGCTTCACTCAACATTCTGTGTGCCCCGATGCAGTTATGTGATCTGCTCAAATCTAGACTTGAATGCCCTGACTTCCTTGAAAAGTTAGAGTATGCCCAGCAATCAGATTCGCAGAGCATGGCTGGTATGCAATGCATTCAAATGTATTCCTTTCTTCAACTTGGTGCTTATCATCCATATGTTATCTTTGTTGTTTGAATTTTAGAATGTAATTAAAGAAAAATGCATGCGTAATGGCAGAAGAAGGCAATTCTTGGGATTTGGTCAGTGAAAATGATCTTTGGGAAGGTGAAGGTGTTGACTCAGACCAAGAAGATTATGTCCTTGTTAGACAAGAAGATATAGTGGATGGAATTGCTTGCTTCATGGCTGCATATTTGTTATCCCTTAAGCAAACCAAGGTATTCTCTTGTTATTTTGGAGGCTATATACCATACCTGTGAATTTAATACCTAGGTGCATGGTAGACTCGTTGTGATATAGTCTGAATGACTCTCTTGTGCAATGATTTCGAAAACATGAAAGTCCAAATTGTTGACTACTTGACTTAGAAAGTACCTTTCTAACATGCCAACGGGCACCACATATGCTTCTCTGTTGAGATGCAAATTCCAAACAGGGAAAAATGTCTAATATGTTTCATGAAAGGCTGTGAGGAAATGCCATGCTATTTAAAATGTTTTTTTTTTTGTTGGCTCTTTTTACTTTTGTTTAAGATTATTAAAAACTATTAAAATCTTTAATTAATGTAAGGTGTATTAGATACCATATATTCTTGAATCGCAGTCGATGGATTCTCAACCACTTAAATTTTTACTTTTTAAAACTTTGAAGCAGCTGTGTGTTTACCATGATTAGTGGCAAACACTACTCTTTTTTTGTTGTGGTTTGCACAAAAATGAGTTCAATATGAATCACTTGCACATGGAGTCACCTGAGTAATTGTTATATGCCACTAATTCTATTCAGCAAGTTGAACTGGAAACTTCTACACTTAATATGAAGTTTAAGTTTGTAATGCTTACTTCCTCCTCGAAGATGTCTGCTATGAAGCTGGTTATGTTTTAATATCTGGAAAAATGTTTCAAAATGAATATTACATTAAGAACAAGCTCCAAATAAGATAGTGATCCGCCAAGGCAAGAAAAAAAAATATTATGCTGAGAATGCAGTTGCCAGATTTTATTGTTGGTATATCTTATATTGTTTGCCATTCCTCTCTGGCTATCATGTTACAGTTCCTGTTCTCTTTTGGAATATGGATATAAATTCTTCTTGCAACCCTGTGCTCAAAAAGTAATCTCATTGAAGTAGACTTTTTAATGTATCTGTTTAATCTGAAGTTTCTACTCTCTCCCTCTCTCTCTCTCTCTCTCTCTCTCTCTCTCTCTCTCTCTAATTGATTGCCTTACTTTTTGCAGGATTTGACTCCAAATCAGCTCCAGGAAGGTGAGTCTGATTGCTTCCTTCCTAGTATGACATCTCATTTTTGTTAGTCATCCATATATTTGAGTGTAAAACAAGAAATAAATCCTTAGCTACCTTTCTCATTCCAGATAAAAAAATTTCTCAAGTTCAGACAATTTATTGCCAGTTAGATAAAAGAATGGGAAGGGATTTCTGACTTTTTTTTTGGCATGGTTTTATCAGCGCTCAGCAAGACATTTTCTGTGAAAAAGAAAAAGGGAAAGCTTCGAAAGGCATGGGATGGGAGCAAAGTTATTTATAATGTGGCATCATGGGGGGCTACAGCCATTGGGTAAGTGGCTATACCAAACATGCCCCTCTGTTGTCAACTTGCTTTTACGTTTAGGATAAGAATTGAAAAGTTATTGGAATTTGTTTCTCCCTCTTTTTAGCTAACAGTTGCATTTTTATTGATTACTTTCATTTGTCATTCTTGACAGGATATATCAAAACCCTGTTATTGTCAGGGTTGCAACTAAAGCATTCTGGTCTTCTTGTCAAGTTATATCAAAGCTACTCTGATTTGCCAATGCAGCTTGGAGAAAAAAGTTGTGATGTAGTAATTTGACTGTTTAACTTCTGCTTGTGCTGCCATTCAGCTTGGTTTTCTATCCCCGTTTGATGTAAAATTCAATTTGTTTACACCACAGATCAATTGATCTTAATGTAGTTTGATCTTGTAAATATCTCTATTCAAATGTTCCGAGTGCAATTCAAATTGTTATTCACAACTCAGGCTTGTAACATATCATTTCCCTTCCCCCATCTCAGAACCCAACTGCCATTTATATCAGTATCAGTCATCTATGCCAAGTTATGCTCTCTCTCTCTCTCTCTTTAATATTTTTGCTCCATGTCCTGTCTCACCTTTTTCATTTCTGTTTTAAATAACATCCCGACATTTTTTTGTGCTCAATTGCTGTTGGTTTATTTGAAAATGACAATGATGAATGTACCCCTCGTAGAACATCAGTTCACACAGGTAGAGGTAGCAATATCTGGGTGTATGCAGTAATAGTAGTTGGGGTCCAACAATACTCAGGTTTAATCAAATTGTGTAAACCGATTTAAATATGGTATATTACTCAGTTTGAATACTTTTAATGTAATTAATTGCATTTGTGTTGAGATATTCAAGTGTAATGAGTCCCACATTGGTTGGTAATGGGTTAAGTGAAGAGTATATAAAGTGGAATGACCCATGAATCCAATGCCTTAAGGTTATGGGTTGAGACGTGGTGTCGGACCCACTTGGTGTATTGGATCCACTTAACTCATTGGTGGTGGTCCCCCGTCATGGGCTTTCCCTTGGACCCGCCTGACAGTGGTATCAGAGTCGGGTTGGGTTCGAGCTAGCATTGATTTGCTCCCCCTCAATCGAGTACCCCGAGGCCAAGTACTCAATCCGCCTCCTAGCCAATTATCAGGCTAGCTTGAGCCCAACCCGGCTCTAATATCACTGTCAGGCGGGTCCAGGGGGAAGCCCGTGGCGGGGGAACCACCAACAGTGAACTAAGTGGATCAAATACACCAAGTGGGTCCGACACTACGTCTAGCCTGGTTTTAACGGCCACTAAAGTTGATTTTAGTTTGGGGGATGAAGCCTATGCAATAAAGTTTTGTTATATATCCGTAAGTGCCGATTCTATTCAACTACATGTTTGAATTTGAAGCCATTATGACCTCATAAGAATGGATTGTGATTGGTCGTCACCAAGTGACTTTTGCTTTATAAGCGCTTATGCTTAAATAAACAGAAAGTAAATCCATTTAAACGGGGTCTAAGTACTGTGATAGTGTGTTTTTGTCAAAGGTAGAGTAGAACTTAAAGTACTAGTTCGATGATAATCTCAGTATGACCAACAAGACTCATCACAATCACTACTGGCATATCTTCTTTGGAGTCACTTGCTGGCGCATTTGAAAAGTAAAGAATACACTCATCTTTGACGAAAAGCCTACGCAAGTGAGGCAATTATCCTTTGAGATTAGAAATCATGTCTACCACATTCTAACAGCTCAAAGTCTCCTTAGCTCAAATGGATTATCTAAACCGAAGAGGATGGAGCACCAGATTTGCTGGCAGCACCCAAATACTGAATGGGCTAAAGTAAATGTCGATGGCTCCTGTGTTCATGCTGGGAAGAGCTCGAGCTTTGGTGGAGTCATCAGAGATGACACGGGCAAGTGGATTCTGGGATTCTGTGGGAGGCTGGGACATGGAAGCTCCCTAACGGCTGAGCTTAGAGGCTTCTTAGAGGGGATCCAGCAGGCCAAAAGGCTAGGCCTTAACAACGTATGGATAGAGGGTGATTCTTTGGTAGCTATCAATCTTATTAACACAGGTTGGCAGCAAAACCATCCCCTCCATTCAATCGTCAAAAGGATCCGTCACCTTCTTCAGGAAAACTGGAACATTGTCATCACCCATACATTTCGAGAAGGAAATGCAGTGGCCGACTGGTTGACGTCTTCTAGCCATCATTTCAAAGACTGGGATACTCATCTTTTTGTTGATCCTCCACTAGGATGTTATGTTCTATTAGCTAGAGACTCCATGGGCATTTCTAGCCCACGTATTTGTATTATGTAACCCTTATTTTCCCTCTGTTTCAAAAAAGAAAGAAAGAGTAGAACTTAAATTCGGTAAACTGGAATCTTTTAATGGATACAAGGTGGGCTTTTTGACCATTATAGTCCTTATTTAATAATTAATTATCAAATTGACCTTAATTATAAACAATTTCAAAAATTTAACCTCTCCCAAAAACATAACATCAATCTGCCCCTGTTTGACCGTTGACTATCAAATCTACTCGGGTAGCCCCTTCCATATCCGGGTGTTTTTTGAAATTTTTCCCTACCCGAGTAGTCAAGGGGATATTATGGTATATTTCAAAATTCTAAAAAAAATGTTTAAATTATTTACCCGGGTAGGGAGGGGCTACCCACCTAAATAATCATAGCTTTTAATTTCAGATAAAGCAGATTCTCCTTATTTTGTACCGCCTTTTCCCGTCCTAACTAGTGTTGGTTATTAACTTATTTCATCATTGCATAATACAATTTTAATTTCCCATCTCCTTTCATGGCATCTCACCTTTGGTCTTCCCTTCTACTGCTGCTTTCAAGGAATGAAAGGAGCACCATCATGGACTGAAAAATGGGAAATTTGAGTACTGCTAGATCTATGTTGGTCCCCCTTGGGGTATGAAAGAAGTATTGTAGTACTCGCCAAACCCACTGTTTTTATGATTAGTTACCTCGTGCATGCCTTGACCATTTAGTTTTGCAGGAAATGAATCTTTCATCAGTGAACCACATTGTCTAGGTTGTGTTTGATAGAAAACTTTGGAGACTACAAACTCCCCTTCCTTCTCCTCTTCATTATTGCCAAGGTGGTGCTGATGCATGACCCAATTTTTCTCCGGTTTTCTTTGCTTTTTGTTGTTAGTGTAAAGCACAAGAATTTTCTTGTACCCTTTCAACTTGCCACTGATATAGACTGGCCTAGTCTTACCTGTTTTGTGCCACCGAGTTCCACTGCCATCCGCATCTGTGTGCACCTTTCTCCTTTTCCTTGTTCCTGTCCAATGGCGGAGGGAGGGAGGGGCTAGGGGGGGCCACCCCACCCCCCAAATTTTACGAATTTTTTTTTAATATATATATAAAATAAAATTTTGTTAATATTATTAAATTATTTGTTTTAAAAATTGTATAGTATAAAATTAATCATCATGACATTATTAGATATCACACTATACTCAATCATTTTTTATTTCTATGGTTATTCCTTTATCAATTTTAACAAATATTTTTTATTTCTATTGCTATTCCTCTATCAATTTTAACAAAATCTCATGGCCTCATATGTATCCCAATGAAAAAATTCTCTCTCAATTTTAATAAATCTTCTCACCTCAAGTCTCTCATTATCTCTATTTTTTTAATGAAATTAACAATGCTACTATTATTTGATTGTTTTGTTTCAAAATCCGTTCATATCATCCCCATGTTTTGAATGTTTTGTTTCGACTCATTATTTTCCATGGATTAACATTTTTTTATACCAACCTTCGGTGTATTAATGTTTAGATAAATAAACTCATATATACGAATCTTTTTTAATTTATTGGTTCATACGTGTTTTGATTTTTTATTTATTTATTTGCCCAACACAATTTATTCTTTCAATTTGAAAAATAATCCTCAATGAAACATTAAATCATTAAACACGTAGAGTAAGAGTCAAATGAAGTGATCTTAATTAGCTTACCACCTTTTTGCTCTCTTTTCATTTGCATAATTGTATTTCTCTTTATGTAGTGGTTTCGTATAGAGAAAATAAATTTGCTCTAACTTAAAAGATTCACTTTTTGGGACAACTTGGTTGTAGTTTTTTATTTTATTTTTCAAAAAATATGTAGTTAAAATCATTGTTTAAGTTAAGGCACTTTTTTATTATTATTATTATTATTTTAAACTACTTTTTATGTCTGTTGGACCGAGCAATAGTATATTTTTTTCAATCTTTCAAATGTTGTTAAATGTTAATATTTTGGTAAGAAATTAACCAAATGAGTTCCTACGAGGTCAACAGGTAATAAAAATACTAATATTATGCAAAATAAAAAATTAATTTTCGCCCCCCCCCCCCTCTCCTCTAATCCCGGCTCCGCCACTGTTCCTGTCGTGTATGCTTTGGAAGGTCGGTGGAAGAAATGTTGGATCAGACCATCCTTGCTAACTGCTGCAGCAAAATTAACCATTTAGATGTTAATTTGCATTAAAAAATATATAATAAAGCTTATAACTTGTCACAAAATGAAGAGTTTTCTTGTTCTACATCATTAAGAAATGTTGTAACAACAAGGTTTGGTGGAAGGGTTTATGAGGGCATGCATCTATGATATTCACGGGTAATTGGTTGGTAGATGCCATATATATATAGATATGATTTGTACCAAGAAAGGGGAGAAAATGTTATAAAAATGGATAACTTAGTTTGTAATGATGTAAATTGTAACATCTTCTGCCACAAAAGTGTGGCTTCAACGAAATCTGTTGCTTTCTTCTTTTTCAAGTTAGTAAAGTCTACGGAAACAAACTTCTGATCATATATTTTCAGGAACTACGTAGATTATTTAGCTGGATAGCCCCATTCTTATCTGGGTAAATAATTCAAATATTTTCCCAAAATTTTGAAATATACCAGTGTATCCCCTTGGCTATTAGGGTAGGGAAAAAATTTCAAAAAATACCCGGATAGGGAGGGGGCTACCCGGGTAGACTTGATAATTAACGGCCAAACATGGGCAGATTGATGATATGTTTTTTGGAGAAGTTAAATTTTTGAAATAATTTATAATCAAGGACAATTTGATAATTAATTATAAAATAAGAGCTACAGTTGTCAAAATGCCATACAAGGTGCTCAGGTGAAGTGTCCAATTTGTGTTATCGAAGGTAAAAAGTATATAGAATCATTTGATTAGGATCAGACCGGCGTTAATCTGTCTTGGCATCCAGTGATGATTGGGTTTTAGTTCATGCCATACGTCCCAAATCTTTTGGAAATGTAAGTATGTCAGCTAGAGCTGTCAAAAAGCCCCTTAGCCCTAAGGCCAGCCCATTAGGCCCCACAAATAGCCCTGTTAAATTTAGCCCTCTTTGCTAAAGGGCCACTTTTATCCTAACCCATTGAAGCCCTCTCATTTTGAGGGCTAGGTTGGGGTTGGCCCAAGGGCCACATGTATTTCATTTTTTTCACTTTGAGAAAAAAAAAAAAAAAGAGACAAGAAACAATCTTCATTGTTCGTTCTCACGCAGAGTCACAAATTGAAATGAACCCTAAAATCAAAACCCCTAATTTGCATTCGGGAATCGCATGAAACTTCACCAAGATCGATATAATCACACAAAACATAGACTCTCGCAGATAATCCATCATAGAAGAGGGGGAATCCTAAAATGGGTATTCTAAGATTTTGGGGTGCAAAGAAGAAGAATCCTGAGTTGTGAAAACACAGAGAAATCCTTTCAGAATTCGAACTCTGTGATTAGGTATTGCTACTCTCCTTCTGCCTTTTGGATTTTGATTTTCGATTAAGTCTTTTGGTGCCTTGAACAATTATTGTTCACTTCTCACGCCACTCAAGCATGACTATTTTTACTGTATCTTTTTCTTTTTTAATATATGGATCCTCAAACAGCGTTAGAGCTTGTCAAGCACGGTGTCACTCTTCTCTTCCTCGATGTTCCTCAGTACACCCTAGTCGCCATCGATACTCAGGTTAACAATTTTCCTTTTTCTTTTTTGAAAAAAAAAATGGAAAAACATCGACTTGAAATTTCAAACTTTATAGAATAATAAAAAATCCCTTGTCATGTGATAAATTGTAGATTAACGAAAGGACATAATGCAATTGATTAAGTTTTAAGTTTTAAATGTAGAGGTTATGTCCATGCCCTTTTATTATTCTTGTGGATTATCAAGTTATTGTTGTTGTTTTTTAAATTTTTACTATCTTGGTATTTGAAAATTGAGTGAAACTCTGAATTTTGTAGGGTAAACAAATTTCGTAGGGTAAATATAGATAACATGTAGAGGTTATGTCCATGCCAAGTTTGTGTCTTTAGTTAATTGTGTTTTGATAATATGAATGGATGAGTAATAATTCTTAATTTTTGATTTTGAAATCAGTATGAAGCATTGGCTTGGCTGTGTCTTTAGTTTTGCAATAGTATTCACTTGTTTTCGAACTCAACATTGGCAAATCCTTTTAGTGAAGTAGTGTTATGAACGGCATATCTATTTCTAAATTCCCATCAACTTGCTGCAAAGAGTAATCTTAAGGCTGTAACTTTGGAGCTTGGTGGGAAATCCCCTTTTATTGTATGCGAAGATGCTGATATAGATCAGGCTGTTGAGCTAGCACACTTTGCATTGTATTTGCACACCCTACGATGTGTTGAAATTTAATTTTTATTTAGAAGAATGGGAACAACAAGGATCAAACTCCAGGTCACATAGTCATCGGAATACCACGTCATGAACCAACTTTTTTAAAAGCTCAAGCTATTATGTGGAAGCAAATAAATGATTTTCTGCCAGCTTTGCAAGAGTGTTGTAATGAGATATGTCTTGACTGTACTGAGATATATCTTGGTTTTGTAATGTTAGCAAAGGTTGAGGTTGATCAAACTGATGCTGCATTTCCATTAGAGGATAACCATGTAGCCTGCATTTCTATATATTATTATTCCTTAATAATTAGTTTATAGTTGTTTGTGTGTTTGTGCATTAAGCTTCAATATTTAGCTTACTGAAAGTTCCCAAGTAAAGATTGAGTACGGAAAGTTTATTATAATATGCAAAGGTTTGGAAAAAATGGTGCAGAATATTTTTTAATGTGGCCCGTGGGCTGGCCCTAACCCGTTGGGTTATATGAATTTTTGGTCCGTGCGGGCTGGTTAATATGTGGGCTGTTTGGCCCTGTGGGCTTTTTGGCCCTGGCCCACGCGGGCTAGGGCCTAACGGGCCGGGGTGGCCCGTTTTGACAGCTCTAATTTGTCAGCCACTGTATCTACTGCCAAGACTATTATTAACACCACCAAGTAAATACATTTTATTTTATTTTTTGCTAAACAAGTAAATACATATTTTATTGTATCAATATTCAAATTCTGGTAGAAAGAAAATTTGAATCGCAAAATTATACAAACCAATTCAATTGGTAAAATCGTTTATTGAGTGTAAGCATAGGATCAAATCTTATCTTTATCCATCCTCTTCATTAATGTGATTCAAAGAAAAAATACCTTACAGGAAAAAAAAAAATACCTTACAGGAAAAAAAAAACACAATTAAATCACAAATCAAATCAAACTACCCGATTGATTATAATTCTTTTTTATAACAAAATATTACTAGTTAAAATGCTGGCGAATTTCAAGATGCTTGTGATGAGACGGGATCAGAGTATATAAGAAATTGAAGAGACAAACACTTTTTTTTTGGGCATAGGCAACTAATTTTGAGGTTTATAAGGCCTTGGACACTCTCACCCTTTGAGCTAGCTTTTGGGGTGGTGCACCTCAAGATTCTTATCAAATGGTATCAGAGCCTTCCACTATGTCTCCCGCTTGCAATCGAGCAACATGGGTGGTGATGCCAGCATTGCAGTGTTCACCCAAGGCTAGTAAAAGACTAGCGCAAAGCCAACCCGCGTGGTGAAATGTTAGGGAACTATTTGCAAGGTATGAGACTTGGAGTTTCACATTGATTGTATGGGCAACTAATGTTAGGGTTTATAAGACCTTGGGCACTCCCACCATTTGAGCTAACTTTTGGGGGTGGTGCACCGACTTTTTGACCCTTATAACCCTTTATTAATAATTAATTATCAAATTAACCTTCATTATAAGCTATTTCGAAAATTTAACCCTCTCAAAAAACATAACACCAATCTGTCCCTATTTGACCGTTGACCACCAAGCTTACCCGGGTACACCCCTCCCTACCCGAGTATTTTTTGAAATTTTTTGCCTACTCGGATATATTTCTTGAATCTGGAATATCCTTGAATTATTTACCCGGGTAAAGAGGGGTGTAACAGTGTAAAAAATGCCTCTCATTGTTATTTGTCCTATTCTAAACCCAAGCGTGATCATAAATTGAACTTTGTAGGTGGCTCGTTCTTCGTCTGAAAGAATTGCAGTCTCCTTTTCTTCCTGAACAGTACAAGCTGGAGAACATGCTTCCTCTCTTCACAGTACAAGCTGCAGATCCTAGTAAAACCCAAACCCATTTTGCCATTTTTGCAAATAATTGATAGAACTGTGTTCTTGGATGCTTGCCACTCATTAGTATGCATACGTCAAAATTGGCCACCTAATAGTAAAATGTGTTGTCCTTGTGATGGGAAGCATTCTTGCATAGCATGGAACGAACTTCCATGATGCATCTAGGTGGCCCAATGTCTTTATCTTTTAATGCATTTCCTAGGAGCCCCTGCATCTGAGGGGCAAAGATATTATCCAGAATCTGCACACATGATGACTTCACATCAGTAATCACAAGCCTACATACAGCACATAAAACAAGGCAAAGGAAGGGGAAAAAACCATATGTAACTTCGAGAGAATTTATTATGGACCGGGACCACCATTTTTTAGGTGGTCCCTTAGTGTAAATAAGAGGGTAAAATTGGAAAAGAGAAAAAATAACAGGGATGAAAAGGGAAAGAAAAAATAAATGTTGTGAGAGGGAGCACCAAATCATTGAGCGGTCCTGGAGCATAAAAAATATTTCCGTGTAACTTCAACTAAAAAAATAAAATAAAAATCAAAGTACATGGCCTATACACAACAAAAAATTGACATTATATTACCCAAGAATGTAACAGCTCACTCCTGTATGACAAAAACTGTGTTGGACAGTTAGTATACACTGCCAAAACAGGGATCTCTCAATCCAAATGCTGGAAATGTCATTCCAGAAGAGCATTAGCTAAATAGCTCACAGCAACGTGAAGTTGGCGAACTTGTGCACTAATTAAAGCTATGTACTGTTAGTATTTAGAAAACTTAATTAAATTTAAAATCAGTTTCAAAAGACAAGCCTTCACATTTAAGTGACAGAAATCTCGGCGAACTTTTCTCAATAAACTCCAAATCTAATAAAAGACTATAAAAAGGGCCGACCCAGTTTAAATACCCACTTCGTGAGTGTCTGGGGAAGAGAATACTCTAGGCAGTCTTTCCCCTACATTTTGCAGAGAGACTGATTCGAACCCACGACCTGACACACCACGGCAAGCAAGCTTACCGCTGAGCCAAGCCGGCCCTTCAAATCTAATAAAAGACTATATTAAACCAAAATACATTAACTATACTGTAATCAATCTGCAACATTGTTCTTTGGCACCTCAAACTCATGGACAGAAACTCAAGCATTTCTGTTTTCATAACTAAACGAGCAACATATAATGAACATCTGATACTTACAGAAACAGCCACCCTTGAACCTTTGTACCACGATCTATTCTCTTTTCTGTTCTCCAAGAAACTTAAAATTTCCTGTTAAATAAGGAATGCCATAAACAATATGAAATTAATATCCCAGAGTCTGAAATCTAAATTGTGTTTGGATTAGCTAATTTTATGTTCAAATCTTACCAAGAAAGATTTTGGAAAAAAAAAATAGAAAAGAAAAGAAAAAACTGCAAATTTTCTATATAAAATTAAGCATATCCAAACATGCTATATAAGACAAACCAATGAAAGCAAACTGACCTGTCCCATACGGTCCCAATAACCTCGACAAATAGCAATGAAAACATGAGTCTCAAAGACACTGTGAAGGTGACTTATGGTACTAGTCAACTGGTCTTTCAGTGGCTGCATTTTACTTCTTAAATCAGACTCAACCACAGTTTCCTTGGAATCTTGAAGAATCTTTTTTAATTTTGTGGCATTCTGTAACTTTGTCTGGAACAACATAAAAGATGCATATCAGGGACACATAATATACTTGATTATTTTATTAACATTATTGTAGAAAGATTACTAAAACAAATTTGAGATATCTAGATGAAGAAATCAGCAATATAATGTTAACAACAATAATATTATGTAGTTCAAATTATGAGTTCGCCAAAGGATATGTTAGATCAAATACTAACATTCTCCACGAGTTTCTCCACAATAGCTTGCAGGTAGTTCCTGAACTTTGCTCTGAGCATCACTGTCACTTCACTAAGTCGCTCACCAGGTGATGTATTTCCAGGATTTGGAAAGCAAGAACCCCATGACTTGAACTGTAATTCAACCCTGGGACGCAGGATGTCAAGCATTCTCTTCAAGGAATTCAAAAGAACTCCAAGCTGAAAAAGTGAATAAGTTTAGAAGAAGTGTACATGCCCAGAAGAACAATTGAATTCTTCCGAAATTCAAAAGAACTCCAAGCTGAAAAAGTGAATAAGTTTAGAAGAAGTGTACATGCCCAGAAGAACAATTGAATTCTTCCGAAATTCAACTGACCTCATCAGGAACCACATAGGCGCATGTAGACCGTTTGGCAAGTCTCTGGACATATTTAAGCCCAAATCTCTTAGAAGTCATGCTTTCTTTCAGAGGAGACAATACATCTGCATATTGTTTGTCTAAAGCTTCCACGATGGCCTTTTCAATATCGGCAATGGCCTGTTGTCATTTTTTTTTTTTGAAGAAAAAAGCAAATCAAATGCATATTCTACAATAATCTGTGGATCTAATACAATAACACATTCAGGATCAAGAAAAAAGAATTGCTATGCTAGAGAAATTTTTCTAATGAAAGCAATGAATTAGAAAAAAACTCCTTCAGATGGGTATTTTATTACAGAAGATATGATAGAATTTTTTGGGCGGAATCTTGAAATGTATGTACTTTAAATTAAGTTAATGAGTCCAGTGTATCAGTGTCATAGTATTAAGTATAGTAACTACTAACATGAGACTCCTTACTTTGACACCTTTTCAAACAGAAGTGAAGAACTCTTTTGGCAAATAAGAAGTGTTTTTACCTTTAGACCACATTGTAGCTCGAGTTTCAATTCAAAATAGATTCACATTATTTAATTTAGGTTAAAGGTTTACTGAAATAGGAAGACTAAAGCATGAAAATGGAAAATGGTAGCATCTGAAATTCATCTGAAAAAAGGGGGAAAAGATGCAGGATGAGTAAAGTAATAGTAAGATCTGGCATACTTCCTCTAAAGCCAAGGTATATTCTGGCCAGCGGCAAATGATGACCTCATAGTCTGTCATTGTCTCCTTCAGCCGCTCATACATGTCATCAACAAAAGGAGTAGTAGAATGTTGTGTTCTAACTCCTGACCATTTCACCTGCAAAAACAAAGCAATCAGACAAGCCTGTTGGCACAAGACAATGTACCACTGAAGAGATGTGATATAACTGGTTCGAGAAATCAAAGAATTATTGAAGAAACAACGAATCTTGTGAAGAATTTGAGTAGTCAAACACAATCAGTTTTGACATATCCTTCAAAACACTGATCAACAAATCAGAATATGACAGAATTGCAAAATGTAGAAAACAAGTACCTTATCTAATTTGCATGACTCGAGCAAAGACAGACGTTTATCTTGTATCCAGACAAGAATATACAAATGGAACAACTCTTTTGCGTCCACTCCACCTTTGATAGAACTAAATAGGAAATAATACAAGTTAGATTTATGTAGTAGCAGGAAATCATTCTTTGACCACAAAACTAGGGCTATACTCCTAGTCTCCAACCAACAGCAGTAAGCACTTACCCAATATTCCAGCTTACAAGATCCCTTTGAAAATCTGATGTTCCAATGACAAGTTCTGATACTGGTGATGATGGGCCTGTCGGTGGACAAGATGTAAGGAAGGCTCGTAATCTACTGAAAAGCTCCGTGCTGTATATGGCAGCAGAAAGTTTTGGCAAATCCATAAAGCTGTGGAAAACATTGAACCAGATATATTAAAACCTTTAACCTACAATAGTAGCTTGACAAACTACAACACAAGAACACTTGCACATAAGGAAAATTAGTTTGAGATTCATTTAATAAAGTGATTCAAAGGATGATTCCTATGCCCATGAATCAAGCTTAAAAAAGAAGTAACCATTATACTAAGAGAAATATGCTGTCAAATGCGAATACAAATTAAAGATAATAGATATTGTTAAAGTGACAAACATACCATAAACAGGAAAAAAGATTAAAATAATAGAGCTAAATGCTATCAGAGTTAACATAATAAAACCTTCCCTATGTTCTGTTGCTGTCCAAGTTTTTATTTATGAACTATAACTGATACAAGCTAGTTTGTTACTGTGGTTTTATGCTTATGTTGTTATTATCAGCTGTAACGCTAGCCTAATAGCTTTACTTTCGTTAGAACTGAAATAATTTGGGGTAACATTCAGTCTGATAAGAATCAATAATGAATATCATAGTTGAAAAATAGGCAACAAAAGCCTATTTTGCCACTTCCATTGTTTTGCTGAGAGGTACTTCAGTAAAGTCACTATATTTGGTAAGAAATAATAACATATTGTCATGTTGTCACCCAACACCCATATTAATATAATATTAATCATTCAAATACTGCTAAGCTTAGATATTGACTTTTCAATTAAAGCTGATAGTAATTAATAACAATTACATTAAATATTTCCATCAGGTAGCCAGGTAATAATAAATGTATGCCCCATTGTGAACCATCAATTAAATAGAACAGAATAATAGAAAAAGGCAGAATCATTTTATACCAGCATAAGTTACACTCTCAATCTTATTCGGTGTGATCTCACTTATATCTAACAGCACAAGTGACTAATAAATTACAGCCATTTGATATAAATAGAGTAGCGGTTAATATTGGATGTAAGAATTGTAATTCTCATACCGGTGTAAGTTGATTCTTCTCCCAATAGAGAAATCTATTGCATTTCAAGATGAGAAGCAATGCATAACACAGTATAAATTTACAGACAGGCAGTGTTCAAGATGAGAAGCAATACATAACCTGTATTAAAATTCTAGCACACTAAATACATAAAAAATGGTTTGAGAAATGATTAATACCTAGGAAGTATATTTTGATTATGAATCTGCATATCAGTATAGATTTCATTTCTAAGATTTATGCATACGGTTTTCATCTTCTGGTAAGCAGTAGACTTAGTCATGATATCCATCAGACTGCCTTCATTATTATTTGTAATATATTCATCTGTTTCACTCAGATGCCTTCTGGACCTCTTTTTTGCAGCAACCTGGGAAAACACAATTTGTCAATTAAACTGATGCGTATTCAATTAGCAATTGTCATCATGAAAAAATCCATTTTCTCGAACCTGGAAATAATGACAGAAAGCAGTTTGGGCCTCGGGAGATAAGATATCATGAAGAAGCTTGTAGAGTTTAACAGCAGGTTCCAAAGCAGGTGCCGCATGACCAGATGCTGGTCTGAAAACCTCTGTGATACCCGAGAAAGATGATTCGTCAAGTGATTTGTAATTCTCAAAAACAAGAGTGAGAATCTGTTCAATTTCATCCTTGGTCTCTCCTAGTATTCGGTTCTGATAAGATCACCAAAAATCATACGGAGTTAGACAAGACAAAAAAATCAATCAATTTGAAAGTGGGCAAATGCTAACAAAACAATAAGTTCAAGTATATTGACTAAAATACAGAAGAACTTGGAAAAACTACAAAAGTGGATTGCACTGTTTAGTTAATGTAACACTTGAAAAAAAACGAAGTCAATGATACCTCCTGGTGGCTCAAGGAAGTCTTGCTATTGCCCTTCATGAAAACAGGTGCTAGCAGACTATACACCAAGTTAAGGCAGTCGGCTGTTGGTGTAGCCACATCCATGACGTAAGATAGATATCTATTTAACGAGAAGGTTATGAACATCACTAATATAATAAATTAAAAAAAGTGTGAAACTACACATTGAATAAATTAAATATTTCAGCAGAAAATAGAAAATTAACTTCACATTACCTCAACTTAGTATATATCTCTGATACCCCATAATATGATGCAAACTCTGTCAAAAGCCATTTCCATGGACCATGTAACAATAGTTTCCTTTGCTGAAAGCCCTGAACTTTCATTGCAACTTCTAAAACTACGTCATATGCAACTGTCTCTGCTACAGAGCCATACTGGGACCAGAAGAAAAAGACAATAAAATGTAACATGGTGAGGCACAAGATATTAAGAAACTCAAGAATTTAGATAATATCATATCATGTAGCAAATGAAAACTCTAACCTAAAACACATACTAATGATACAATGTCAAGGAATAAGGATATCTATATTTTTTTCTGGTTTTCTGTTGGAGACACATTCAACCAGGAGGGGAGGTTGGAAGAGAGGGACACCTAATATCTATAAAATGAAAATATTTCATGTGTGTTAGACTCCAGTCATGCAATGGATATGTCTGATGAAGGTAAATACACTTTAACCAAAAATTGTAGTACTGTGTTTCAGGCAGTCCCAAAAAGTTAATGGCTTGTAATGTTAATCAAGTAAATTCGGTTCTAGAGATTTTAACACAGATTCTCAAAAAAAACTTTAAATATCTATATAAGAAGCCGCGCAAAATTAACATGAGGTAAGATTACCTATTAAATTAAGTAGAATCTCAAGTTTTTTATGTACCCATATAATAGTATGATCGTGGTTTAAGAAAGAAAAGCTTACAAGATTTGAGGCTCTCACTACTATAGTTTATATATTAAAAAAATTACATAATGTTCGCTTACCTTGAGATGACTATTGTCATCTGTACTTGTTGAATAATTTATATAAAGTTGTATCTTGCCCACAAGCTCATGGACTGGCTCATGATAAATAGGCCACCAGCGTAATTTGTCAGCCTGCTTTCAGATTGAACATAAATTCTATTATAATGATCATCACTCATGACAAACACCAATAACTCCCTGAAGAAAATGCAATAGAAAATATTACCGGATCATCTGCTATAGAAGCCACTTGAACAAGAACACGGCCAAAATGCTTTCCCTTGGAATCTTGTACTTCAACAAGTAAATCATCTCCAAGGCTATCTGGAAAACTGTAAAGTAGTCAAAATTTATTCAATCAGTAAAGCCACAAAAGCTTAGCTTAAAAAAAGAAAAAAGAAAAAAAGAAACTACTTACAACACATGGGCTTCACCAGAACCAGGCTGCAACCTAATGGCATCTTCTTCAACTATGCTTTTCAGTCTTAAAAAACACAAGTGCGTCTCTGATCACATGCATAGGCAGAAAATAATTTAGAATGAAACAAGATCAAGTGAGAGAAAAAGAATTAGAACTGACTTTATTTTAACCTAATCTGATTGTGGGGCTTTTTTTTGGAATGAATTGGGCTTGGGCTAACAAAATTAAACTTGGATTAATATCTTGAATTAAAAAACTTATTATTTTAATGAAAACATAATTTTAATAACACAAATATATAAACTAATTATAAATAAAAAAAGTAAAGGGTAAAAGTAATATAAATAATTATATTAAAAATATTATTTAATATTGTAAGAAAGTATTTTTGTAAAAGGCAACTAAAGATCCGTATCGGTGCTTCATAGCCTTAATAAGTGAAATCAGAATAATGCAGGTATATTTAGAACTGAAATATCTTGAATTACATAGACACAAATAATAAACATGTAAGAAAGTGTAAAAGGCAACTAAAGATCTCCAATTCGCCAATCATTAATTATATTAAACTATGAAATGAAAAAAAAAAAAAATATTAACAGCAGCTGCAATGGGAATACCTTCAACCATTGTTAAGGTTAATTGTAGCCTGGAAGTATACATTATAGATTGAGCACATTTTCCCTTATTTTTTTATTTTATTTTATTTTTTGTGGGGGAGGGGGGGGGGGGGGGGTAGTTAAAAGTAAAAAGGGGGCAGGGGTTACCCCCATTCTAAGGTAAGGGCACCACAAGCCTCGATAAGAGCTTACAGACCACAATAAGAATTGAAGCCAAGAATTTTATGTCAACGCTATGCAATCCTACCTTTATGTTGACCTCTATAGCAACAATACAATTTTAATTGTGATAAAATTATTTGCAACTAACTATTAAGGAGTGTATATGCAATGAGTTTGTCTAACAACACCAAAGGAGTACATAAAGCTATGAAGGGATGATAATGAAATATTAGTAAAGGGATTTACATGAGTGATGTCTCAAATGTTTGAGTGCTTCTACATTTAGAAAGTAACTTTTTCAGACAAGCATAAACATCTAAACAAGTTACTTAAAATATAACCCCAATCCCTGGGCACAAGGACAGCTTGTATATTAAGCACCCAATGTTAGTGTAAATTTCTCAATTCTAAGGAGTAAGGAGTGACACACCCAACAAAGAATAATAACACCAGGAACCAAGTGCATTATTTACACATGTCTAGATATTTCATAAATAATCATAATTGAAATATAGAGAGAGGAATTGCTTTTCCTACAATTCCCCCCTTAATGCATGGATAGTGATAATGAATGATTATTATGCAGGCTGGATTTTCACATACCTTGCACAACTTCATAGGATGATGAACTGTTCCGGAGAGTTGTGACACCAACTCTTAGGAGTCCAGACACGTGCTTTAAGTAGCGAGTGCTGGCATGCACATATGCCAAGCTTTGTCGTGCCAGGGAACCATTTGCAGGCAAACGTGGGACAAACCGAATTTTTCTGAGACCTTGCCATCCAGAAGTGAGTGTTGACTGCATGTTGAAGAAATGGCGTCGCACAGATTCCATTTTAATTTTATGTGTCATTAGTGATGACATGCTACAGCCAGTAGGAGGGTCCGGGCCCATTTTGACTTTACGTACTGCAAAGGGAACAATGTCTCAATAACGACTCACTATGGAGAAGTTAAATAATTTGATAGTAAAAGATAACATGAAAAATGTACCTTGCACCTTCATCTTGCCAATAAGTTTTTTGGGTTTTGGAGCAATACCCTCACTGGAATGCTCTGCATTGCATTTCACCAAAAGTTCATCCTCTGATTGTAATAGCACCTGTCGCAATCTACAGATTCAAAAATAAAAAATAAAAAATAAAATCCAATAAGAATGGATGTAATTGTCAAGGACCAACTATCTAGAAGGTTTATGCTGTTAGGAGAAGAAATGAGAATGGTTTATATCCAGCATGACCCTCTCACACAAGAACCTTTTGGGCTTCAAGGCATATACAATGCACAAGCCCATTTTACCTCATGCTTAACTTCAACTTTTATTAGAAGAATGAGAGCTACAAGAATTGAACTCTTGATCACTTAGTTATAGATTAGAGTCTATGATAACATGTTAAGGACCAAACTGTTTTAAAAGCTTCAACTTTTAGACGAAGGCACATGAATAGATTTATATCCAACAATAATAACACAATAAGAATAAGAATTAAGGACAACATTGATAACTAGGAAATATAAGATTCAAATGCTACAATAACCAATCCTTACCCCACTAGGTGGGGTATATATAACACTATGGGCGTGTTTGGAGCACCTTATAAAGAAAATAGGATAGGATAACTTATCATATCCGGTTTTTATCTCTTGTTTGGTGGGTCAATAGGATATGATTAGTTTATCCTATTGTCTCATTTTATCCTATCCAATACATGATTTCTTATCCTATGGGGGGAGCTGGGTTAGGATTCAACAGGATAGGATACCAATATTGGATACCCAATATATCCTCACGTTACCCAATATATCCCCACGCTAGCCAATATATTGTATTTATTGCATTATATTTTATTTTTTCTTTCTCCTTTTTCCTTTTACATAATCTTATCAGATTGCTAATCAGGTGCTCATCAAACACAGGACATGATATAGGCTTATCAGTCCCATATCATATCCTACCCTTATCAGTCCCATATCATATCCTACCATTATCCTATCTTGTCTACCAAACGAGCCCTATAGAGAAAGCAAAATATAAATAATAAATGTGTATCAAGAAAAAGTTATCAGTCATTTGAACCGGAATATAGCTCCTAAATATCAGGATATTAAGAGTCAAAACATACTACAGCGCCCAAGCAAGATTGGCATTGGAGGTTCTCAGTTTTGTTATTTAATGACAGGAGCAAGACTGTCCGCTGTTGATCCCCTAGTTATTTCTGAACCAGCAATTTTCAGAATGGAATCCCTCGACCTCCATCTTTACTTTTTCCATGGTCTCAGCATAACATAGTTTTTTTTTTCTTCATTAATTTTTTGGCCAGATTCAGCATGACATAATCCACTCATGAAACCAGACCATGTACTGTTATTAGCACTTGTTTCTATTCATGAACTACATAATAGGGTAAAGCAAGAGTGTCTTTACCAGAATTAATTACATCAAGACTTGAGGAAGGAGAGGGAAGAAATAGTAGTGAAGGAAGAGTCTTAAGTCTTAACTCACCCAAATGCATCCCTGAGTAAAAAACATTCATTTTCCAAAAACATAGGAGCTTCCGTGCACTGCATTGCCCAAGCATGAAGGCAAAGACGCACACAAGCATCATATGCAATCACTCCATGCCATGGCCCAAGAGCACTGAAATGGATTCACATAGCAATATTAGCACATACTTAAGGAGAAAAGTATTAGCACAGTCAAGAAGGATGATACCTTGCATGAAATGTTGGAAGGCGAGGTGGGTGTGAATTTGAAGATGCAGCAGCTTCTGAACCAGTAGCAGTTCTGTGAATGTATATACATCAAGATTAAAATGATATTCAATTGCTCTACGTTCGTACATGCTGTGTGACAAGGAAGTCATGTACTTTTAAAGACGCTAAGAACCCAAGTGCTGTGATATACTTATTTTATCACATATACTAACCTAACAAATTGGTCACGGCTCCCATCTCCTACACGGTTCTGTATCTTATCCCCAGACATAGATTTCAAAGTACTAGATTTTGCTTGGTTTGGAGTAGTATGTGCTCCAGATGCGGGATTTTCTTCATGTGCTTGTCTGATCTCTTGCGTAGAACCACAAAATGGGGGCGCACTGGGAATGTCATCATCGTCATCATCAGATAATCTTCCATTCTGCAGATTTTCACAGTACAAATCAGTAAGTTAGACTGATTTCAGCCAGATAAGATATTACATATGGAGAGAGTAAGCAGTTAAACAATTAAAATCCAAATATGAGAAAATTTTATTAGGAAATAATGAGTGAAGAAGAAAAAAGCACAGTGCCAATACAACAATAGTTAGTGAGAAATGCAACATCTACCTTATCAAATATAAATTTTAAATTACAGTAAGCAGCAGTTTGCAAAATCAAATTTGTATTAATTGGTATAAGGAAAACAGCTATTTTTTTTTTTTTTTGATACAATGGTAGCACTGAGGTTTGAACCTATAATCTCATGCAAACTATTCAAATCCCTCACCACTAGACCAATCCCAGTGGCTTAGAAAACAACTATTTTAAAGGCAATACTTTTTGTATCACCATCCAAAGTTTTGTAACAAAAAAAAAATATTAACAATTAACCTGGCGAAAATACCAGGTGCAGGAGTTTTATATAGATTCCACTTACAGTCACAATTTTACAAGCCCCATATCTTTTACGTACAGACAATGTTTGATTAGCCATTAGGCAATTATATAGAAGTATAACCGGGTGCAAGGCTAACAAACTCAGCCATATACCTCCCTAATCTGTCTAGGACAGGCAAAATATCATTCTTGGTAGTATATAGGCACATCATAACCATGCACTTCAATAGGTTATATCATATCTACCATTTCATACCTTTTCTGCAGCCCTTTGCACATTCATCCTTGAAGGCACACTAGAAGCATACCCTTCTGACACATAAGCCCTATTTCTTGGCAGAGTGCCATTGATACTTCCTGCCTGCGTGGTAGAGAACTCTGAGCTAGCGGCAGAATCAGACAACTCTTCCTCAGTGAAACCACTCTGCCTCACATTTGCAGTCCTCCTCATCAATGGGTCCCTCGCAACACCGGCTCTCCCTACCAGTGTTTCCCTGGAAGAACTGACCTCAGAGTATGTATAATCACTCCCATACCGGGGGGGTCCCCTTTGACTGAGGTTCTCATATCTCCTAGCAGCACCATTGGGGACTCTATGGTCTTGGGATGAAGAATCCAATGAATAACTGCCACCATAAACTTCCTCCTCCGAATCAATGCTAGCATCATTATCAGAATCCGAAGCACTATCACCGATCTCAGCCGGTATAACTGTTGACACAGGGATAGCATTTGCAGGAAGATGCCCACTTCTGAATTTTGCCGGAGGTGGTAATCCAAACCCTCTGCCACTTCCACTCTTCATCCCACTAATGGGATCGTTGCGAGATCTCAAAGTGGTGTTTGAGAATGGAACATCCTTCTAATCACAAAAATAATAATAGTAATAATCAGAACTTCACAAAATCTCAAAGTGGTGTTAGAGAATGGAACTTCCTTCTAATCACAAACCAAAATTGAAAAAAAAATAATAATTTAAACTAAAAAAAATCAGAACTTTACAAATATTAATGTGATCTCAAGGTAGAATGGGACTTCCTTCTAATCATCAGCATAAAAAAAAAAACTTTATAAATATTAAGGTAAATCAAGAGAAGCCCATTTTGATATAGCGTGAAGAAATCAAGATTGGAATAAGAAAAAATTTTAAAAATGAAGATAAAAAAGGAAAAACATTTAACAAGTGATGATTACCTCTCTAACCCATCGAAGTGCATTTTTGTCAAGGCCTTCGGTGAACATCATAACCTGCAATAACAAGTAAGGGTCAAATCTCAGATGAGCAACCCCTCGATGCAAATGCAGTACAAAAATTGGAGGCCTTACATAAAAGATGAATCTTTGCTTGGACAAAGGGAAGGGTACTACAAGAAATGACAGAAAATGTAGTAATCTGACATGTGAATCGGTTTTTCACAGTAGAGGGTACCAAAGAGGAGCAAATGGTACAGAAAAGAAAAGGTTTCTTATTGAGAGAGTGAATCAGTTTAGAGAATGTAGAAACCTAATGGGGTGCGAGATTTGAGGGAGAGAAAAGAGGATTTGATTAGCTTACTCAAAAAGCTTTCTTTGTACAGCACTCATTTGCTCACTCAAATAAGAGACTACTGAAGCATGAGAGACCCACAAAAGTCCCACTTCTCTCTTTTACTTGTTCTTTGAGAGAGAAAGCACCAAAAGGACTTAAAAGGGAATTAAAGATAAAAATAATGATTTTAATGATATTGAAACTTCTCCATTTACAAGAGAGAGGAGCAAAGAATTTGAATTTTGGTGCTTATGGAGTACAAAGTTTCAATAACCCTTTATTTTATTTTTTCATTCAAATCTATTAAAAATCCAATTAAGATCCTTTATTTTATTTATGAGATCCAAGCTAAATTTTAAATATTAATTTAACAAATATAATTTATTAAAAATTGATAATAAATTAATAAATATGATCTAATAAAATATAATTATTAGATTCATAAAATTAATGGGTAAAATTTGATATTAGATTTTTTAATTTGATAGTGGTGTTAAAAGATCCTATCTAATACTAGTGCATTACCCGTGCAATGCACGGAGGAAAAAAAAATCAAATTTTTTTGTCGGCGACCGTCGTTGATTAATCTCAAAAAGAAAGCATGTGTCACTATTTTCCTATATGTATTATCCGTGCGATGCACGGGAAAAAATAAATCAGTTTGTCTATCTCGTAAAAATTAACGCAATTAAGATGATGAATGGTCTTTTGAATTACCACATTTAACTTCAAATGTGAAATGTTTATTGAAATATTAAACGTACTAACTCAAATAATAGGATTAACAAATACTCATACAAAAAATAGTAGGAGCAATTGATAGGTTTAACAGTTACTCGTGCAGAAATTAGTGGGAACAATTAATGGGGTCAACAATTTTAACGTAGAAAGTAATGTGACATTATACCGTTGTCTGCCACTAATAAATTTTAAAAAATAATGATAATTCAAATTCAAGTTATTTAAAATGAAAAAAAAAATTAAGTTGTTTGTAAGGTGAACACAAAATAAAGAATGCATAAGAAATTGACACGTTAACAAATACTCATATAAAAAAAATTTGCTCAAAGATAACGAATCATACACACCGATAATGGTACCACGCCGTTCGTCCTGCGCAAAAGGATGATTCCATTTACATTTACTGATTCATATACATGACCGATGAAAAAGGAAAAAATATGTGACAGGTCCGAAAATAAAGCGCATGTACATTGAAATATACTTGACCAGTTAAAAGGAGCAAAGTAACGGAAGGAATTTATTTTATTTCAATGTGTATTTATTAATTAATTCAAACAAACATTAAAGATTGGTAAAAATCTCGACTGTTGTATTACGATAGTTAATGAATGACACACGCGCCCACATTATATATCTTAATTAACACATAATATAATGTTAAGAGTAGAAATTAGGGACTGTTACGATGGAGGAATAAAGTAGCAGAAATTAGGTAAGAGATTATGAGTCATATTATGGGCATGGTAAGCTTCCATTCAGCATAAAATAAGGTGAAAGAGAGATGTTTTATGTTGTTTTTTTTATATTTGTCGTTGTTATGTTATGTTTATGTTATTGGCTAGTGGCTACTCATATAACAACCAGTGACTAGGTTTGGTTAGGACGGTGAATGAGTGATAAAGCTCTTGAAGGGAAAGATCTATATGGCTTTTGTGAGCAGTAAAAAACAAAGTTACTCTTGTCACAACCACCAATTGTTATACTTATTGCCTGAGAAAAACACATAATGCTTTTTATTGGGGGTTACGTTACATCAATCTAAACTCATAAATGCATGGCTCATGATGTGTGCGTTTTTAGAGGAAAATTTAATTGTTTCAAATATTTAATCATCTGCAAACTATCATTTTGACATAGGCAAATGATTTTAGGGACTGAGTTGTTCGTTTTATTTTTTTTGAAATCATTTGTTAGAGTTATGTATTAAATAATAATGAATGAACGCGCCTACATTATATATAATAAAATGTAACACATAATACAATGTTATTAAGTATTTAAAAACTAACGTTTTTAGGGACGTTGTGTGCATCCACAATACTTCAAGTAGCATTTAAATTCAGGTAGAGATTATAGTCATTTTAATGGGCAAATAATTTATAAATATTAAATAAGCTTTGTTAAATATTTTAATATTTGAAAGAGAGATGTTTTATGTTTTTTTTTTTTAAAAAAAAGCCTTTAAACCACTAGCTTTAAAATTAGGAACTTCAAGTTAGGAAAATGATCACAATGATTTAAAATATTTAGTGTTCCAAATTCAATGGAACTTGGCTTTTCCTAAAATGTATACAAATAATCGAAAATTAAAAAACAAAGTACAAAACATACTCTAATCGACCCAATTGTTATACTTATTGCCTGAGAGAAACATACAACGCTTTTTATTGGGTTACGTTACATCAATCTAAACTCATAAATGCATGGCTCCTGGTGTGTGCGTTTTTAGAGAAAAATTTAATTGTGTATTAAAAAATTATCCTTTTCAGCATTATAAAAATTACATCACCAAGATCAAAAGGCCGTGATTGCATGAGAGTGCACACACGTAAAGGAACGAAATTGTGATTGTTGCATCACACATTAAGGTGTATTTCATGAACTGATGCACTGCTTGTGCCTAATCCTATCAATCTCCGAAATTATATATCGACAACGCGACCAGAAAAGGCATGTCATGTTTCCAAAAAATAAAATAAAAAAGGCTTATCATTAGGCGTGGCAATATAGGTATTGACCAGTGACCTGATATGTCAAAACGTGTGTCGTGTCAACCTACGGGTAGGAGCGGGTCGTGTACGAGATGTATAAATATGACTCTTTTTTTGTGATGGGTCACGGGTCAACCCATGGGTTCGTGTGTCAACCATATAAGGTTATTTTTGTAATTTTTATTTATTTATATATTTATATATATAGTCATTATTATTTATATATTATTATTTTTATTCATTTATTTTTGTAATTTTCTAAAAAAACAGAAGCTAGTTTTTTTTGTTGTTTTAAATTTATTTAATTTTCAAAAATTCTCACCTTTTTTTTATTTCAAATTTTGCGAGTCGTGTCGTGTCGACCCGTGACCCGCAACTGGCCGTGTCCGAGTTCATATTTTTTCACCCATTTACAAAATGTGTCGTGTATGGGTCGTGTCGAACGCATGTCGTGTCAAAACGCGTGTCATGTCAACTCATTGGTAGGAGGGTCGTGTACGAGATGTATAAATGTGACATTTTTTTGTGACGGGTCACGAGTCAACCCATGGGTTCGTGTGTCAACCATATAAGGTATTTATATATTTATATATATAGTCATTATTATTTATATATTATTATTTTTATACATTTATTTTTGTAATTTTCTAAAAAAACAGAAGCTAGTTTTTTTTGTTGTTTTAAATTTATATATTTTCAAAAATTCTCACCACGTGTCGTGTCGACCCGTGACCCGTAACTGGCCGTGTCCGAGTTCATATTTTTTCACCCATTTACAAAATGTGTCGTGTCGAACGCATGTCGTGTCGGGTTGACCCGTATTGTCACCCCTACTTATCAAATTATCATGATTCTTTTATTAACAAATTCTGGTAAAAGGCCACTATAGTTCCATGAAGACCAGCTTATTTAATTATATATTATTATCCACCTACATTTGTTTATATGGTATTCAATTGTAGTTTATATAAGCGAAATAATTATCTCATGTTGCATGAGATAGTTATCTCATACAACAGAGATAAAATAATGGGATCCACTATTTTTTCTTTTTTTTCTTTTTTCGAAAAATAGTGGACCACACTATCTTGTCTCTGTTGCATGAGATAATTATCTCATGCAACATGAGATTAATAGATCCCTTTATATAATTATATGACTCCTTTCAAATCACCAAAACTCAACCACACTTTCAAGAGTTTGTCTAGTTAATAATAATAATTAGTGCTGGCCCTAGCTGGACAATATAATTGTAAAGAATAAGGATGTTAAGTCCAAAAGGTGAGTAAGAATTCCAGACAGACATTGACGCTCTTTTTATTATCTTAATTGAGAAAAGTAAACTTTTTTAGTAATATACATCATGCATATCATTGCAATCTGAGCCCAACAAAAATCCCAAATACCATCCCAAGAGGTCCAACACTATAAAGTTACCAACGGTGGTCAAGCTAATATGCCATGGTCTGATGCTTGGGTATCGCGTCAAAAAATCTGAGCCAAACACCACCTTAGTGTATTGTCGTATATACATGATGCTTTAACCATGTAAAATATCTTTAAATTGCAAGTCAACTTATTAATAAATATTTTATTAAGGTGATTATACCACAAATGCCTTTGTTGCTTTAACCATTAATAATATTTGAAGCTTCATTCAATGAATTTCCCAGGAATTTTTATATGCTTCAAGCATTTTAGATCCTTCTAAGATTTTTATATATATTTCATTGTCGATTAAATAAGCCACATAAATAGGCTATAATAACATCTGTTAGACGCATGTCAACCTTTTCATGTACTGCTAGATTATTAAAATATATGAAGATGATTTCATCCACCATGAGAGAATATATTTTCATATAATAGATATCATGTTTTTGCAAAATTCTTGTGCTACAACAACTTCATTATAATTTTTGCACATATGTACCCCACTGGCATTACACTTTCGTGTGTGAACTATAGGTCCAAAAAAATTAAATTTGAATTGCGTCTTTATATTTTGGCCAATCATTATCAATAAATTTAGCTT
The DNA here is from genome assembly GCA_032173675.1 of Gastrolobium villosum. Taxonomy (NCBI): domain Eukaryota; kingdom Viridiplantae; phylum Streptophyta; class Magnoliopsida; order Fabales; family Fabaceae; genus Gastrolobium; species Gastrolobium villosum. The sequence continues at coordinate 34,996 of JAVKPL010000196.1, forward strand.
CAAGATCCTCGTCTTGTTTCATCATTTCATTTTATGCAAAATGTTATCGACGACGACAACTATATCTTTATGGTTCCAACGTTTTCCTGTAATTACATAACTAATAAAGATCTCTTTGTTTTCATTATTTTCGGGTACCTGAACCTCCCTCGAGATTTAATCAAAGTTATGTCTTCATGATTAAAAATTGTCTCCATATTATTACCATCTTGATCATTTTATCTTTTCCTCTTTTTGAGAATTTTTTTCCTTGGAACCGATCATTTTTCATGTACAATATGAATTGGAGCATTTACAGTTGGAATATTAGACTTTGGTCAGTTAAACCATTTGGCAGTCAATGTGTAATATCATTTTCTCATATTTGCTTTGTGCGAGGATCTATGTAAGATAATAATGCACCCTATATTTCCAACTATTTATCCTCTTCCCCTCATGTTGGAAAGACTAATAACAATAATCCACTAAATCTCCAGTTATTATTTCAAGATATTATACAAGGAAATTTATATCCAACATATATTCTCAGCTATATTTGGGAATAATCTTTATGCGCCGTGTGGAGTAATTAGAATATAAATCGCACATCAAAAATATTATCTGACCATAAGCCAATGTAATGGGGAGATGATAACTTATTGGATGCGTACAAGTACTCCAGCATAAAATATAGCATATTCCCATGCAAAAAGATGAAGCTTTGTTCTCATAGGCAATGTTTGAGTAATGAATTGGAGACATTTAATAAATAATTTCGCTAATATATAAATTCACCAACATTATGAAGACGAATTGTCTTTATTATACTTTTTTTTTTTGATAAACATCTTTATTATACTCTTAATTTTATCATTTGAGCAAACAATCTCACAAATGTCAAGATAGACAAACATATGGCCATTTCGTAGATGCATCTATTACATTTATATTATTTGAAAGGTCCATATGATAGGTGAATGGACCTATATATTTCACCCTATATGCATTTTAAAAAATGCAAGAGATTGAATCTCAACTTTAGTTGGTGATAATTTCTCTTGAGAACTAGCAGTACATGAAAATTCAATAAAATTGAAGAATCTTTTGGTTCTTCAAGTATGATCATGTGAATTTTCAATATTTTTTCGTATCATATTTGATCCGGGATGGTCCAACCGGTCATGTAAAAAAATTATTATAATCAATATCTTTTTGATTTATCATGGCATGTTTTTCAATCACGCAAGAAGCAGGTAATTTATATTTGTAATAATAATCAATTTTACCACCATTTGTGGTCTCAATGTGATATCATTTATAGTCAATTTGGGTCCCCTTGGTAATCATAATTTAGCTCTTCTAGAGCTTTTAATTAATTTTTATATTGCCAATTATTGTATAGAAATTGGCTTCCTCCAAATCAATATGTGTTATTACATGCATCATATATGGGGGTATTAAAATCATTTTATATATAGGTAAATGATAAAACAATTCAGATTTTGCTAATTCAGGAGCAATAACCAACAAAGATATTGTTAGCCTCAAGAGTGAGAATGGCATGAGATTCATAATATTTGCTCTTAATTTAATTTGCCATATTCATTTCATTAGCCACTTTCGTTTGGCTTCTTTCATGATTTGATCCAATGTTGGATTTTCTATCATCCCTTTAGGATTATATAATTACATGTGCTCATAGTCTATGTAGCACCGATATGACACGCGACACGTGACACGACACGACACTCCGACACGTCAATCCTAAAAAATTATGGATTTCGACACGTTGGGACACGTTTTAATATTAAATAATATTTTTAATTTATATAGTTTATATTTCACTTAATATTTAATAATTTAACAAAAAAATGAAACTAAATTAATAATACCCATCAACACGTTATAAAGATGGAAGCTTTAATAAAAAAAATAAAAACTGGGATGAGAGAGACATAATATCAGATAGAGAGATCAAATCATATTAGAGAGAGATCAGAGAGAATGAGATACAAAGAGCGTAATAAGAATTGACAACAAAGATGCTGAGATGCTCTCTTATCTACTTAAGGGGAAAAAAGACAAAAAAAATAAAATCGATATGATCATGTGGAAGCTTTATTAATATATTTTAATTTTAAAAAAAAAGTTAAAAAAATCTTTAAATTATTTTTTTTTAAAAATTAAAAATTAAAAAATTACGAAAATGCCATTTGATCGTGTCGGACACGGTCAAATTCGCGTGTCGAAATGGTCAACGTGTCGAAAAAAGTTAACCGCGTGTCCGACGCCGTGTCGGAGCATGTCGGAGCGTGTCGGACCCGACTCTTCCTGTTTTTATAAGTGTCCGTGCTTCCTAGCTCATAGTCCTCAAAATAGCTATCAAAATAGAGATAGTCTTTCATAGATTTGGCATTTATTTCAGGCAATACGAGTCTAAAATCCATCTATATGAGATTCAAACGATCATTTCAAATGTTATATCTACAACTACTATCAATTCGAACAAAAACAGTCATTTGAAATGCTATCAAATTTATGTTACATTTCTAAAATTATTTCACAACTTATAAAATAATTTTAATGAATAGCATTGACGGTTATGAGATAACTGTAATGGTTATGAGATTTAATCATATATAAAATGATGGTAAGGTTATGAATCAAATTATCTTTTTAGGAGCAAATAACCATCGTCAATTAATATATACTTTCAAAAAAAAAATTTCTTTTATAAATTTTTACAAGATAGAAACACAAATAATCAGAAAGTTACAAACTAAAATGAAAGAAGAATGATAGAAAAGAAACCTAACATAGAGTCAAGTACAAGGTGTTAAGAATTGGGTTAGTGACCTCTCTCGGTAACTATATCTCTTCACCTTTTGATTATACTCTTTGTACTCAAAACACCACTCCATTATGCTACCAGAGTAGCAGAATCGTGTTGATAACGTGTTATAAAATTAAGAAAAATATGGAGATAAGAGAGATAGGGGAATAAATTCTTATGTATTGTGGTATATCCATGATGCTATACAAGCCTTATTTATAGGCTTAACGGTCATAACGTATCCAACCATCACAACAGTTATATAATGGATTGGACAGCCAATAAATTGTTTATGACATTAATATCAATAATAATATAGGGAAGAATATATTTACCACCAAAAAAATTTACAACATTTACAACCAACCTAATCACCATTGATTTTCGTCGATCAAATAGTTATAATTTATTGGAAAATAATAATTAATTAATAAACGTGACCCAATAATTTCCAATAATTCATAACAGTTAGATTAACCAAAATCAATGGTGATTAGATTACAGGTCATGAACTTTTTTTTTTTTTGTGGGAATTATATTAGTTTATAGTAACGATATCATATTCCTATATTTATATATGGTAAGTCACATCTATGGATTAAAACCTTATGATTTTTTTTGTTGTTGTTTTGCAATCATCCCGTTTAATATCTAGAATTTTCGGGGAAAAGGAAAACGTGATGTTGTTTGGGAAGGTAGAGGAATAGCGGCACATAATAGACGTACGCGGCACGCCGAGACACATGGAGATGGAATTGGAGAGGGAGGCATTAGGCATAGAATAGAAAGGAGTTGGATTGGACCACTCTCAATTCTCAACCTGCAGCACTTTATCCCTCTCAATTCAAACCCCACCCGATTAGGTTAGGTTAGGGTTCCTTCCTTCTCACTGAAACATCATGATGTGGGAATGGGAAGATGACTTTCAAGATCATAACATCCCCAAACCCGACCAACCCAACCCTGATTCCTATCTCAATTTCGATTTCTTCTCTTCTCTCTCCACACCCAAGGTACAACTATTCAATAACTCTCCTTCTTACCCTCTTCTACTTATTCTTATCATTATTGTTATTATTATTTCTCAAATATTCAAATTAGGGGTTGTCGTTTTGTGTAATAAATCATTTTTGGGCAAACAGGATTACTATAAGATATTGGAAGTGGATTATGATGCCACCGATGATACTATTCGCTCCAATTACATTCGTTTAGCTCTGGTCTGTTCTTCTTTCTCTACTTTATTCTTTCTTTGCTTTCCGTTCCGTTCCGTTCGTTGGAGGAGTTGTTTGTGGCTAATCTCATATTCCGCTGTGTTGTTGTGCTTCTTCTGTGCACGCAGAAATGGCACCCTGACAAGCAGAAAGACCAAGATGCAGCAACTTCACGCTTTCAAGATATAAACGAGGCTTATCAGGGTATGTCCTTTTAGGGTTTCGTATTTAGTTGCTCCTATGCAATTTATGCCCCCTCATGGAATTGTATCAGTCCAATTCAATGTGTTTATTGTATGATTCTAAATTCTGCAATTCGTTGCCACGAGTGAGAGCATTAGGGGTATTAGAATCTCGAATATTGATGGTTATATTACAAAAGTACGTATGAGTTTGGTCAACACAATATAGTCACATATGGATGTTAGGGTGGAAGATTTTAGGTAACTAATAGGGTAACATATGTTGCTGTTCCTTTGCAGAGAGATAGGAAATTTTGAGGAGAATCAGCGTATAGGTAGGAAAATTTTGGAATTAATAGCAGTCAACAACTCAACATGTAACAACTACCTTTCACTTGAAGTGAGCTTTTGTATGTACTTAGGATACTCCAAATTATATATATAAAGGAGTAATTTATTTATTTTTCTATATAGGCTGAGGTTAGTTTAAAACAACTGGAAATAGTTTCTGGTTTGTAGATAAAGCAGCAAAATTCGTGTGTATTGTCATTGCGGGTCAAGGATTGCTTTATATAATTAGGCATTCTTTCCATGTGCTCTTAGTTTTCTTGTCTCATACTCATGTCTCGGAAACTATTTGCTTGTATTAAAAACTTGTCTAAGTCTCTAAGACTAATCTCAATACACCTTTATTGTATTGCGCGGAAGTGCTGCATAATCAAGGTGCTCAAATAAAATATGGGAATCAATTTTTGCCATAAGCCCAGATTGTAAACATCTCCATGTCAACTTTTTCAAAGATTCCACAAATAAAAATCATAAAGAAAACTTGAACAAGCATAGCATGTGCCAAAATTTGAGCCATAAGACCAGTGATGCCTATGATGCCAAATGTTTGGTGGTAAAGTGCTAACAAGAGCAAAAGATAAGTGTTACGAAGATGAAAATATTGTGGTGGATGGTTAGTCATACAAGAAAAGATCAAATTAGGAAAGAGTGTATTTGAGAGAGAGTTGGAGTAGCATGATAAGTAGAAGATCAACAATGGCCTTGGTAAGAAGACTTAATTTTAATGGCCTTTCTGAAAACTTGGTTTTTGTCATAACTCAATGGTATTATTTGATCTATGTAGCTAGGATTGTATGTAAATGAATTGAGTTAAGTCTAGCACTTGAAGCTCAAGCTTGAATTGCAAAAGGAAGATGCTACTCTAGCTCGACTCATTCATTTAAACTAGTCAAATTAAAATCTTAGGCTTGACTTGTTTAATAATATGAAGCTTGAACTCGACTTGTTTAGCTTGTTGCAGCCTGTTTATTTTTTCCCTTCCATTTTACATGCTTTGGTTAATGATCATCCTCATTACAACACGATAAATAGGCTCTTATGATTTCTAGGAGATTTATAAACATAATTGCTTACAACTTTGATGGCTCGTTGTACTAAGTTTGTTTTATGAGCATGTTATAAGCTTAACAGAATATATCCTCCCTAGTCCCTCCCCTTGCAAAAGACTAAAGACAATTGTAAAGAACTTTGGGATACACCACTTCGAAAACTAGCTCAAAGGGTGGGAGTGCCCAAGACCTTATAAACTCCACATTAGTTGTTCATCCAACCAATGTGGGACTATATATCTCAACACGCCCCCTCACATGAGAGCCCATTGGGCTTGAAGAGTGGATGATGCAACAGGCCCAACCTACCTGTGCTAAGAGAGTCCACAAGAGAAAGTGGGGGACGGCGAGGCTCTGATACCATGTAAAGAACCTTGGGATAATAAAAAGTGAGCGGAGAAGAGCCTCAACCCTACTCATCTGTATCTCCCCAAATTTACTTATATTTCTACTGGCTTATTGTGGAAATCCCCCTTCTAAATGGAAAGAACGCTGCATTGAAGTTTGAAGCTTATGTATGTGGTTTTGCATTACACACTAATTGTTACCATGTTCAGATTTTTATTTTATTTTATTTTTTGGTTAAATACCATTTCCAGATTTGATTTAAGTAATTTTTATATGATAAGCGTGATATTTTGTGGCTTGTTCAATGGATATTTGTTATCAAGGATAAATGTAAGATGGAATAAGAAATTAAGAATTAATAACATAGCTGGGGGAATTATTATTATTATTATTTTTATTTTTTTATTTTGAAGTTGTGAGGAGATGGTATCTTTATACATGCCCCTTCTACATCCATGTTTGTTAACAATGGAATTTCCCTTCCGACCACCAATGCTTGTAATAACTTAATAGGCATGTAACCGACAATGAAGATGGTCCATTTAAGGTTTTGAGAAGATAGATTTTGGTTGAGACAGCAGCTAGTGAAAGGGATTAGATTAGTGGTTCGATAAATACGGTATTGCAATTGCATTCTAGTGTCTCCCCTGATGTGTACTGTTGGACTTATTGTAGTGAGATCTGAATATTCTGCAGATTATCCATTCTTCTCTATTACCTGTCTGTCTACCCTTATTATTTTCTCTTAACCAAATAGATGAGACTACAATTAGCAGGACAAAATTCTGTCAAGTATTATCATCTAACATGTCTTTGGCTTTATTGAACAGTTTTGAGTGATCCAGTCAAAAGGAGAGAATATGACAAAAATGGGATGCATTACGTATACGATTACAATATCATTGTAAGCATTATTTGTCTTCGTCTGGCAGGAAGTGTGTTTCAAAAGAAAGTTTTATTTAGAAGAATGATTCTTACTGTTTTATTTGACGTTTTCATTATTGTTTGCTGCAGGATTATCTTAACCGTTACAAGGGCCTTATATTGACGTGCAATGGGCTCGGCATAAAGCATTCAATATGGTAAAACCAAACCGACATCACAGACATCCTTCCAGTGCATCTGGGACAGTTTTTTAGTACCTGGCGCTGCATGCCATGCTCAGTAATGAAGAAGCCTGCTTATGATGATGTCCTAGAGAGCTAGTTTCATGCTTTTGTATAAAAAAGACAAAAATGAGATTTTTACGTCTTGTAACGTGAAATTCTCTCGCCCTGTGTCTCTTTCTAAATGTTTGTGTTTATATCTTCTCACCTTTATGTGTGTAGGTTAATAAAAAATTGGTTCGCTTTTCTCATATTGCACCAAATTAAATTCTAATTATGGAACGATGAGATTGCAACTGAGGAGAACATTTGGCAGATGATGAGAAAGATGAACTAAAAAATTGGTAAAATATGGCACTCGTACATATCTCCTGTGCAATTAGTGCCCAAGTCTTCGGTAATTTTTGATGCAATGACATTCCAAAATTGGAGCATTAGTAGGTACTTTTTTTTATTAAAAATAGAAAATAAAATAAAATTCAGGTGTTATTGATAATAAAAGAGTGAGTGAAATATATAAAGTTAAATGTATTGTTTTCTTTTAAATTTTAATAATAATATAGTGAGTCTTCAGTATTATAAAGAATATTGCAGATATTTTTTCAAAATTGGTGCTGTTTTTGGTGGGTATCTGTTATTGATACTCGTGCGATGCCTCTACATTTGTATATCCACCAATTACCTTCCTCAAGGAATGCTCTCACTTTTGTAATCTCGCTTTCTTGAAAATCATTGTGCAAAACAGATTTTTTTCCTTCATCAAACGAATAAGGGAGACGGATAACACATGGGAAGTGGGTAAATTTATTTATTTTTAATATAAATATCAATTTTTTAATCAACGTCGGCGATGATAAATCTATATAAACAAATAGGAAATGATCGAAGAAAAAGATGAAAAATAAAAATAATATAAAAATATAAATAAAAATAGATGAGGGGGAAAAAAACAACTGGTAAAAATGGATAAGAAAGAAAAGGTAAATTACAGAGTAAGATATATAAATAAGTTTTTTTTTTGGTGAAATAAATAAGTAAGTTTAAAAAAATGATTATCCCCTTAAAAAAATATTATGGGATCGGAAAAAAATGGGTCTACTATTTCAGAGTGCTGATAAGTTTGTCACACTCCGTTTTAAAACACACAACTGGTGCATCTATTTTATACTATAAAATATCAATTTTTTTATGAATTATATAAATGAAAAATGATTTATATATATATGTGTTATATTTAATATATTAATATATATTGACGTACTCATTTCAATTATTTGAAAATTAGTATATTTACGTATCATATTATGTTGAACATTCGTATCGGTGCACCGCAATTGATTTTGTTTTGGGCTGTACGTGTATGAAATTCAGTGGATGAAAAAAAATTTAGTGCAAAAAAGGGGCAAAAACAGCACATAAAAAAAAGCAAACTAAGCTGAAACTACAACATGTTTCAAATTATTATATTGATTTATCAATTAGTTGAAAAAAAAAATCTTTAGATTTTTAACAGTATTTCTTTGATTATGATCAATTAAATAATAAAATTTGATGTATAAAAAAGAATAATAATTTTTTTATGTAAATCAATTATAATCAATTGATGAATTTACATAACATTTCCGTTAGAGGATTTACACAATACAAATTGCGCAACGGGTCTGAAAATTCGAAAGAGGTCATAAATACTAAAAAAATTAATAATACATTATTGTATAAAATTTTCTTAACAATTAATTAGTTATGAGTATGTTGATGGAAAATTATTAGTACAATAATTGATATTTATAATAATATTTTAATTAATAATAATTATTATTTAGTATATAAATTGAGTGGGTGAGAGAAAATAAGTATTTTATATGGGGCAAAAAGAATGAAGAGTTTTTTCATCACGGTTGGTGTTTTTTTTTTTTTTTTTTTGAACTAACAAAAGAAAGGGAACATGGTGTATGCGCGCAATGTGATGAATATCACTAGGGGTTGAAAACTTGAATTGTCACCAGGATTATGTTGTGTGGTGCAGTTTTATCTGGTTGCCCGTGTCCCATTTTTATTCAAATTCAATGAAATAAAATAAAATAAAATACAATTAGTTTACAAAAAGGTGGAGAGAGTTGCTGCATTAATCATCGCAGGTGGAGAAAATAAGCATTTTTTTTCCCAAAACGAGAGAAATATTTTTGGTAAAAATAAAATTCAAGCAACCTTATTTAAACGTAATTTGAATGTGTACCACTTCAACCAATACTTTTTGATAAAATAATCAATTTCTATCCATGAGAGAACATAGATTGAGGTGGTTTGGGCACGTGATGAGAAGGCCCCTGGATGCTTCTGTAAGAACAGAAGTTTGTTACCAAGAGCTCAACACAAAAAGAGGCAGATGTCAGTCGAAACTTACTTGGGGGAAGGTAGTAAAATAAGATATATATATATATATATATTTAGGTTTTATATATTTTAAACTAAATATATAATTTTTTCAATTTTAATTTAACAAAAAATGAATATAAACTTGTAATATTCATAAATTATTAATATAAATTAAATTTATAATAATATTTTAATGTATAAATATTTAATTAATAATTTTTATTATTTAATGCAAAATGTGAGAGAAAATAAGTATTTTATGAAAAAAAGAATGAAGACTTTTTTCATTGTTTTTTTTTTTTTTTTTTGGGAAAGGGAACATAAACGCGCAATCTGATGAATATCACTAGGGGTTGCAACTTCACCAGATTATGTTGTGTGGTGCAACTGCAATCTGGTTGCCCGTGTCCCTTTTTATTCAAATTCAATGAAATAAAATAAAATAAAATACAATTAGTGTCGCTAGAGGAGTTGCTGCATTAATCATCGCATTGAGAAAATAAGCATTTTTTTTCCCACGAGAGACAATATTTTTGGTAAAAATAAAATTCAAGACCTTATTTAAACGTAATTTAGCGTGTACCACTTCAACCAATACTTTTTGATAAAATAATCAATTTCTATCCATCCTAGTATACTAAATTTTGACTGATTTGACCCCATACAGCTCAAAGAACCAACTTATATGTAGCTCAAAGCGCAGAGTTTCGGTGAAAGCTCATCCTTTTGGACTTGCGCTTTTTCGTGTGTTTAATGGTGTGAGATCATAGAAACGGATCATTTCATAGGATGAAGAGTCATGAAGCTTTGGGCTACACTGCGGGCAGGGCCCATGCAGCCCTTGTATGCAACACATCAACTTTTCGGCAAGAGAACATAATTTTTCTTTTCTAATTTTAGGTCTGACAAATTAAACAAGATTAATTCTTAAGTGTGGATTTCTAACATGGTACACATAACCTAACACATTTCAACTAATTTTTTTTTTTCAATGCATATGGTAAACATGCTTGCTTAAGTTTCCCCCCCCCCCCTTTGAGGTGGTATTTGGTTTGGGACATTTGTAAAGTTTTCCGTCAACTAAGTGTGGCATTCTCAGTCGTCTCCGCTTGGTAGAAGAAATAAAAAAGTTTACCCATCAAACACTTTTTCCTAGACAATCATATGTAAAAAAGCAACATATGCACTGTGCAAGAATGTAACTTCCAACGTGATATTTGGGAGAAAACTGCATAAATGACAAAAAGCAACATATGCACGGTGCAACTTGCAATTTCCAATGTGCTTTTTTTCCAGTAATATTTTGTTCAACCAAATAATTTTTTTCTTTCCTACCAAATTTACTTTCCCATATTTTTCCTAGTAATTACATTTTTTTGATAAATTTTTTTTTTTCTAATTGGGCAATCAAATTGAGACCATTCTAAGATGAGCTGGCAAAGTCCAATTACAAAAGCCTATGATAAAACTCTACATCACAAGACACAAGGTATATATATGCATGAGGGCCACTTACAATTAGGAGTTTCATTACTTCACCTTGTTACTTATGTTTCTGTCATTTATATTTTAACCCACAAGAATTTCTTTTAAGTTCCTTAATTTTAGATAAAGTTAATTAAGAGATCTCCTTGCTATGGCCTCATGAACGTACTTGTTTGACTCATAGTGGAAGAGCGTGTCATTAATTAGGCTTCAACCCCCTAGACTGACATACACATAGTGAAATCCTAAAGTACAAATGCGAAATTACTCCCTATAATCGATTATCATATCTTGTCACTTTCATTTGAATTTATCTTGAATTCTATTTTTGTCTTAATTGGTGTTGGTAAAGAAATATTAAAGCTTCTTTCATGTATTAGTAAATAATAATTGTGCACTTGCTTCCAGCCACAATCTGATTTAGCGCATAGCTACAACATATATATACACATATCCGTATGTGACAAAATATGCACTTGCACTGACATAGTGATAGGGACCATGAAAACACAACCCCAAAAGTTAGCTGAAAGGGTGAGAGTGTCCAAGGCTTTTTAAATCCCACACTAATTGTCTACACAATCAATGTGAGACTCCTAACATTGCCGCCCCCTTTAAAGGCCGATGTCATCGGAGACTTTCACTCTGACCCGGTGGTAGCTCTTTCTCCCTTTCGGTGGCTTCACCCACCTATCAGGTAGCCCTTTCCGTGATTTGACTCTCAACGAGAGCACCAAATGATCATCAAAGGGTGGGTGTGCCAAAGCCTTTTTTTTACACAATCAATGTGAGACTCCTAAGAGATATTCCACCCATTTTGATCGTTAATGGAGAATATATCATCTTGCCATTTTTTATGGACTTGTATTGCCCTTTTTGGTTCTCACGGCCGTTGAAGCCATTAGCCAACTAATTATTCTTCGATATATTGTTTTATATATTTGTCTAGGATTCGATCTCAGAGTTTTTGCGTCAAGCCATATACTAACTTATCAATTAAAAACCTCATATCCATGAGAAGAAATAAATATACTATGTGAAGATAAGTAGGGATTAATTTATGTACAAAAGTTTAGTCATACGATTTTTACCAGAGAATTAAAAATATTGTAGATAGAAAAACGAGAACGAATTAATATAAAACAAAGCACATGGCGTGAAAAGTACTATTTGTAAAGTATGAGAAGAAATAAATATACTATGAATATTATTTTTTGATAAAATTTTGACTGAATAGTGCTCCCGAGTCATTGAAAAAACAGATGTGACCTGATCACAAAATCAGTTTTTAAAAATTCATTCCAACTATCGACTACGCTGAGATCAAGGGTTAGAGTCTCACGGGTTCAATTGGAGTTAGAGGGGATTATTTTGTTGACATGATTTTATACATTAAACAAATTAAATATATATCCTATATGAAAAATTCAAAAACATCAAACCATAAATCATTAAAGATTCAAAATATACTTAACATAATTTAACCAATTACATCTATAAGTCAATATTACACAAATTAATTAAAGTATCAAACTATCAAACTATAAAACACATATTTTAATGGAGATAATGAAAAGTTATATCATTAAACTCAAGCACCTACAATAGCATGTGAAAGAAGATCCCTTACCCAAGGGAGAATGATGGAGGAGAGGTGGCGACTCGACAAATCAACACGACAAAGGGGAGAGAGAGAGAACACCAAATAGGATAGGAGGAACTACCACCACGGCGGAGGAGATCACCAGATCAAGGACACTAGGCCTGTGAGAGAAGATCAGAAGAGAAGAAGAAGTAGAACGATTCAGATTTCATATCTAGTTATAGATCTAGGCAGTAGTGAGCTTTTAGTTTTTTTTTTTTTTTTACACATAAAATGACGTCTTTTTGTGTGTAAATTTAAAAAAAATATGCAATGATCACCCTCTGACCCGGGAGTCTTCAACTAAGGGTTTCAGAGGTCAGGGGGGCAACGTGCATGTAGAGTCTAACTGTTATTCTCAACCCTCAAAAAAGAGGGTATCAGTGACCCAATTGAGTTGACCCGGCGGGGCAGAGTTTTAAATCACTGCTATATACTATAAAGTCATTGAAAAAAAAATCCCTATTTCATTTTTAAGAAACTCGACTGACATAATAGTTCGTGATAATGCAAAAATCCACTATATCGGTCTAATTGGTGAGGAATTTGGGTGGTTTGTATTAGATTATATGTTCAGTTCAAACCATTATATATATATATATATATATATATATAAACTTACCACTGTCTTTAAGAAATCACATATATATATACTAATTATACGTTAATTCTTAAAAAAAATATTAAGATTAACATTTATGGTTTGTTAGAAATTAAGTGAGTTTTTTACTTTTCCATAAACCAATGTTTTTTGTATCAAACTTTAAAAATAAATTTGGAAGTTTACCGTTGAAAGACAAAAGTACGTAGTGATGACTTGTCTCATTGAGGTAGAAAAAGGCATGTAGCGTGCGCATAAGTTAAAAAATGCCACTGTTTACTTTTTATTTGTGAGGCACAGGACCTGAACCACTATGACTGGTTGGCTACCAGTGCTATATGACATATCGTTTAACATTTTCTTAACCGATTTTCTTCATCGGTATTCTTCTTGTTTCTTGCACCAGTTTGCACCAAAGCGAATATAGTGTGTGTGCATTCATGATTTGAATCATTTGACTAATGCAGAATTAGAATAGAGATTAGTAATTTAATTAAGAAGGTACGTAGGGGACAAAAGAATCGGGTTGCCATAGTATCAAACAAAACACGACTTTCTCACGTTGCTTACCCCTTCTCCCCAGGCACTTCATCTTGTCTCGTCCTCAATATATACTTAAATGGATTTTCATTAGAAAAAAAAATTCTTAAATAAAGTAAATAGTGTTGCATTATTTTTAAACTTTAGTTACTTAAGAAAAAACTTTAGTCTTCTTGTATGGATATCATAATCAAAGATTTTGATGAAGACACTAATTACGCCAAGATAAGCGACTTTGCCAGTTCAATCACTCCTAGCGATTAAACTATTGCCAGTGATTGTATTAAAATTTTAATTTTGATTAAAATGTTGATTATGACTTAATTGCAATCCACAATTTAAATGCTTAAAAGATCAAGATGCACGACCCACACGAGGGATGGATAGACCCGCCGACCCGATCTCAGTCGGATCCCATTTTTTAAAAATTGTAATTAGGGATGTAAATAGGTTAGACTTTAGCTTAAATAGGACATACCTGTATAAAAAATATTGGATCTAGGCTTACTTGTTAGCGGCCCCAATTTACCAGTCTGGCATGACCTATATTTTAAAAAAAATATATTGACTTAAGTCTGTTAGTTTGTTTAAGCCTATTAAACATTCAAAAATTAAAAGAATAAATAAAATAATATTATTTTATTATTCAAAATTATTAAAATAATAATTTTATTTATTTAATTTAAAATAAATAATATGATATAGTTCAGTCTGTAGACTTATAGGCCCGACATGTATCATTTAAATTTCAAATTATTAAGGAAATAATTCGTTAAAAATTAATAAATAATTCTATAAGAACCTTTATAAAAAAAAATTATTATATGTATCAAAATTGTTTAGATTAACCCCTTATTTTATAATTTGACATCGACTCATGTAGTAAATCAAGAATTGGGTTTGCTGTGGAGACACAGAAGATACGGCGGATGCTGTGGATGCTTGTAACTGTGAAGGTGAGACATTAGGAAGTGGCATACCATGGCCTTGGATTGATTCTATTATTGCATATGCCAACGTTACCAATTTGATCTTATATCTATATACTATGTATTTCTACAAATAAAACAAAATTAATCTTATCTTTATTTATTTCCTCTTAGTAAGCATATCTTTAGATCACAATAGAATTATAGGGGATGGGATGGTATTGGTATTTATACTTTAATGTGGTAGTGAATCTCAAGAACTTGATTGAGTGGCTGGAAGTCATTTTTTAAACAAAACGAATCCAATCTATCTCAGCCAGTTGCTTTATTTGTTTCTACATCTTGGAATTTTTATTAATTTGTTGACGGGAATTGAATTCTATCTACCCCTTGCAGGAAGTGTGTTCCGGATGATTATTTTTAGTTGACTCATTAAATGTATATAACAGAAGTCTATATATATGTACCTAGCAACATCATAAGAGTTCGTGCAATGTGTACATTGGTGAGAAAAATAGTGGAATTAAAATGTGATTAATTTTGGATGCTACTGATCAAGAAGTCTCTCTTATTGACTTTGGCATGGTTATGATTAACAAGAGTAACCTCAAAATGCATCATATTGATGGTTAATTATAACAAGCTTTCATATAGTTTTGTTTTAGTATCATTAAATTGGGACATATATATAGCTTCGACCCAATTTCACATATGCGCACTCAACCAAAGTTTAGGGTGCATATTTTTCTTAAATTTTGGATTGTGACAAGATTATTGATACCCATGTGAGGATGAAACGTGAGCATGTAAGCGAAGGTACCCACTGAATGGTCGTATATTTTGACACATGATAAACTGTGCAACCACGCATGCAAGACAAATAAAAGAATAGAACTCTGTCCATCTACATGCACAGAGTGTGTTAACACACAGAGCATTTATGTCCATATGCATACGAACTCTGATCTGAATGGAAATGGTTGGTTCGCATCAATACTCATTACTTTTTTTTTTTTTTTGTTTAGTATTGCAATACTCATTACTTAATAGTAGTAAATATATATATATATATATATAGGGACATGATCGGTTTATAAATTTTTTAATTTTTTTTTACAAATTACACTATATTCTTCCGGGAGAACATAGTTTAGTTTGCAAAAATTTGTATTTTCCCGGGAGAATATAGTGTAGTTTGTAAATGTAAACAAAAAAATTTGTAAATATAACCTACCCCATATATATGGGGCATGATATTCTTACACCGGTGTAAGAGTTAGAAGTCTTACACTCAATTTTAACCATTGATCCACCTGTATCCAATGGCTCATATTACTAAAAAATTTGAGCCCTTAGATATTAGTGGGATCAACGAACAAGATTAACACAGGTGTAAAATGATCATGACCCTATATATATATATATATATATATATATATATATATGATAAAATTATTTATGTAGCCGCTTTACGTGGCAACGATAGGTGTATGGTTATAATTCTCCACATTTAATGCTTTCATGTTATGATTTCCCACATTTAATACATATATATGACAAGTATTTGATTGCTGCACGTACAGCAGCAGCAGAAATGTAAATCCCTATATATATATATATATATATATATATATATATATATATATGGGGATAAACATTTCTACAACAACTATATATATATATATATATATATATAAGGGTAAACATTTCTACAGCAGGTAAGCTTATCTACATCTGCCATTTTTTACTATGTTCTCCCGGGAGAACATAGTTATAAAGTTAAAGTTGCTCTTTTTTCTCTCCTCAAATACTTTTCAGAACTTTTTTGCTGACGTGGAGAGAGAGAAAAATGCAACTTTAACGTTACAAGTATGTTCTTCCGGGAGAACATAATTAAAAATAACAGCCGTATATAAGTTAATATAGAAATATTTTTCATATATATATATAAGAGAATTGAGAACAACGTTATGTGCCACAAAGACTTGACTCGGCCTCGGGCATGTAACAGTAAATAACGCTAAACTAAGAGAAAGAAAAGTAATCAAGGAAGGCATAAGTTAAAAAAAATAAAGGGTGGGTGTGAATGGCACTCATGTTAAGCTCGGATCTCAAACAGCGAAGACTCTCTTTTGGACCATAAGGAAAAGTCTTAGGAAGAGGGGCCTTGGCTTCACTCGTGCCTCTAACTTTGCTTATAATATAGAAAAAAAAAAAAAAGGTGTGGGAATATAGTCTTTGAAATCTGCATTAATACTGACACGAACCATATGGGATAAGTGTGTGTTTTGCTAGATGCCCATATGACCATGAGAGGAAAACTGTGAAAGCAGAAAAAGTTGAGTTCCAGAGAGTAGAGAGAAAAAGGAGAATTTCAAAGATTGGATTTGAAAAGGGTTAGAAATTTGTGTCCTAAAGTCTCTTTTGGAAATCTATGTTTAAGCACTTGTGTTGCTTGCTTATTGAATCCAAGAAACCAGCATCCTAAGTGAAACTGAGATCACTAGCTAGAGTTGTTGTGGTCCAATTCAATACCAATTTTTAACCATTCAATTTGTTAATTATTGGTCATCCAAAATGATGATCTGTGGTCAAACGGCTACAAAACAAGGGATCTTAAGTAAAATTTTGCAATGCCTTTGTATTAAAGGGATCTTGCTTAACTATTGGTCGAAGTTTGAAACATTGTCACCTTATTTTATTTTTTTAATTGGTCATACACGATTGACTAGTGATCATGATTTACGACTACAAGTTATAGTAAGAGTCAAAATAGATGAAAGAAATTATCATCTAATTAAACTGTTCTTATATTAGGACAAATCACTTTTTTTAGGAAAAATTCAGGGGAAAAACCCAAGAACAAATGTGATTAACTTTTCAACCCCTATAAAACAATACAAATATCTTCATGCTCCGGGAAATAGAATGCACCGTAGAATGAATTTGATATATGTTCATATAAGAAGTTATATATTAACCGTTAATTTACATGTATTTGACAATTATAATTTATTAAGTTATATTATTAATTAATTATTATTTTTCAATAAATTATAACTGTTAGATGCATATAAATCAATGATTAAAATTGAATTTAAGACTTCCTATTTTTACATTAATATAAAATAATCTGTCAATATATACTCAACACATGTCAAATTTAATTGATTTAATTGCTGGCTGTGGTAATCATATTTAATTGTAGATGCATTTATTTATCTTTGTGTATGATAATCATATTTAATTGTGTTTATTTAAATTCTAATTAGATATACTATATATCAGTAGCTTATCTTTAAGCAGCATAAACTTTCGTTGCAGTTTGTAAATATGTCATTGCCTTAGAATAAGATATCTTCCCATTTTCATAAACACTTTAGTACCCAAAAAAAATAAAAAAATCTACATAAACCTAATTAATTTAATTGCTGGCTCGTATTTTTATACAATTATTTAATGATATGTATTAGGTGGTGCACAAAAACTGTTTCTCATAGTAAAGAAATCCAAGATGAGATATTGCTTTGCCCATAAGGGAACAAAAAATATCACTTTGCCTGCAAACCATAATAAAAGAGTGTATATAAAAAATGGAAAACTAATCGAAGAAGCAATGCTTTGCATAGTCGAGGAGCATCTGAGTTAATGGTATAAAACCAAAAACAGGTTGGATAAGGATTGGACCAACTTTGTCTATAAAATCAATTTGATCTCAATACTCAAATCCTTTGCAAATTTCTATGGTTCAAGCCCCCACCTCTCTCTATCAAACAAACAAACAATAAAACCAAAAGAAAAAACAAAAACGAAAAAAAGGGGCATTGTCACCCCCAAGGAAAAAGATACAAGGCATTCCTTTTAGTGTGTGTTTGCAAATTTAATGTTGCACGAAATTGATTATGCAAACTTAATTTTATTTGAAAAGTGTGTTTATACTGAAATGATATATTTATGATATTTAAATTGTAGTACTAACATTACTTTTTGAATATGTAATTATAAATAAAGGAAAAATATTTGTCCTTTTAAAGGATAGTCATTTTAATTAAAATTACAATTTTTCTTGAAATATTTAAATAAAAAATAAACTTTTCACTTTCTCTGGTCGTGATTTCCGTTTCTCTCATCATAAAATACAGTAATTTTGACTAAAATAACACAACACAATTTTATGTCTTTTAAAAGGACAAACATCAATCCCATAAATAAAATGTTACTTAGTATGTTTGGTTCAAATTATAGAAACATAAGAAAAAGCTTTTTATAAAAGGAAAAATATTTCTACAGGCACTTTAAATAAGGTTATCTACAACTATTTTTTATAATTGTTACTACTGGTAGTATTAGTTATAACATTAAAGTTATTTTTTTTCTCTCCTCGTTCACTTTTTAGAACCTATATGCTGACGTAGAGAGAGAGAAAAAGAGCAACTTTAATATTATAATTATGTATTACCGGTAGTACATAATTATAAAGGATAGTTATAGATAACTTTATCTAAAGTGACTTTATAAATATTTTTTCCTTTTATAAAAAATATACATTCAAATTAATTTGATTTTATGTATGCCCTATCAAAACTATCAAATTCAAGGGTCAAATTAGAGTTTGCCGTAAGACAACCAAACATGAATAATGCAAAAGAAAATCATGTTTGTGATTATCAAAATGAGGTTGAGCTTTTACAGAACTTCACTACCGGTAAACCGTAATATAATCAACCATGGCTAAGCCAAAATGAAAAAATCTAATTAGAAAAGGATAATCCTGATTCTTCAGTATTACTTCACCTTCTAATCGTCATTGCTTCACCTTGAGGATGAGGTCCTACTCAAGGTAGTCAATGGTTAATGCCTTAATGTTAACATAATTTCGTACTTGCAATGCAAACCCATCTTGACATATCCCAAAAGGTGACGCGCCTAAAAGTGATAAAAGAGCATTCATTTGCTTTTATGCTGACCAAGCATAAAAGACAATACTTTCATTTTTCCAAATAGTAATTTGGCTGATTTTCACAAAGATTTTCTGATTTCATTAATATTGTTGATTTAAAGTCCAAAGTTCAAACAGTAATTCTTTTAACCTATGAAAATTGTTTTATAAACACATTCTATGAGAACATCTGCCTGAAAATTATCGTCCACCTTTTTAAAAAATAAAAAATAAAATAAAAATTAGATGAGCCATCATACATGTTTATTAGAAGGACAAAGTGATTAAATTCCGGACACTCTAGCTGATTTACAATCCGTATATATTTTTAGTTATTGATCTTCACATTTCTTAGATTCATTGAATGAGTATTTTGTGCTCTATAGTTATGGTAGTGACATTAATAAACCTGTTAGTAAGCACATCAATTGCCCATAAGATGTTGACCTTCAAGTTTCAAGCATTGTTATTTTCTTTTTTATTTATCAAACGGTCCAATCCCTGTTTTGTTTTCCCAATAATAAGGGAGTAGTAGGTGTCTAGGATTAGCAAAAATTAATTGCAAGTACCAGTTGAAAGAAGACTTGCTTGTCGTTTTTTTGTTTAGAAATGTGTTTATAATTTTAAATGACACAACTTATATCCTTTCACTCTCACAAAGAGGTGGGACTCACACCTTTACTTTTTTTGTCAACTCTTTTTCCTACTTTATCTATCTCTTTCTCTATCTTAAAATGACATAATTTTACATCCTTTAAAATTATACACACTTTTCCTTTTTTTTTTTTTATTTAGGAAAATAACAAAACTCCTACATCCAAATTGTCCATAAAACGGATGAATACAAAAATTCTTGCTGTCATTTTTACATACCGAGGAATCCAAAGATTGTCAAATGTATATGAACAACATATAGGAAAAGTTTAAAGTAAAAATAAGAGTTTGATATTTCTCATATTACATGAGATAAAATTATTTTCTATCCATATAAAAGTACATGCAGCTATACGAAGGGAAAAGAGAATAAAATTAAAAATGAGCTCAATATATTTTTATGTGTGTAGAAAATAATTTTATTTCCTACCATACGAGAGATATTAAATTCTAAAAAATATATATAAAAAAAACTACTCTCAATCATAGTTATAAAAACTAGACTGACTTGGCCAATTGAAGTGAAATATCGGTGACTCGAGCAATTTTATGAGTTGAAAGGTTTAGTTATTTTTTGCCAAATTCGATCAAATAGATAAAATAATAAATATAAATCAATCAGATCAAACTAAGTAAAAAGTAGAAATCCATTTAAATTATTGATGTTTTTAAAAACTTTAATGTAGTTGATTTTTTATTTAACTCGTACAACTTGACCACATTCGCTTTCGATTCGATTAGATTCTTACGCTCATACTTTAATTTTAATTCGATTAAAATTAAATAGCTGAGCATGTGTCTGAAAAGGTCTAAATTATGATGAATAATTACATTTTTTAATTTTTTTCATGAAGCTATTAATTTCTTTAACATAAATTAATCAAGATACGCACGAATTCATCGGAGTTCATGATTATATTTTAGAAGTGCTTTCTCTATTTTCATTTTTATGAAACATAGATTTCTTTTTTTGGCGGGAAAGGTGGAGGGAAATAACAGCCAATAGAAATAAAAAA
Source organism: Gastrolobium villosum (assembly GCA_032173675.1). NCBI lineage: Eukaryota > Viridiplantae > Streptophyta > Magnoliopsida > Fabales > Fabaceae > Gastrolobium > Gastrolobium villosum. The sequence continues at coordinate 56,237 of JAVKPL010000196.1, forward strand.
AGAATACTGATATGTAGAAAGAGAGAAAGGCCAAAAAAAATAGAGGAAAAGTGATCTCAGAACGAAACGGTCATCGACCAATGGCAGCCAAGCACACGCGTCAGCATGGGAGACACAACACACAGACACACCCATTGGGTGCGAAAACATTTTCGGTATTATTTCTCTTTTTAAATGGAATAGATATTAGATGTATATGTTGCATTTAGATTTATTGTATTTCATCAATGTGTGTATTACACATCAGAGAAGAGAGAAAGAATTTGGCAAAAATAAAATAAAAAATTTGGCGGACATGTAATGTTTCATTGATGGGGATGCACTGAATTTTTGGTATAACAGTAACATCAAAGATTTATTCTTTAAATGATATAATTTGTGTCATTTCAACTCACAAAGAGGTAGGACTCTCCCCTTTATTTGTTTTTTTGTCCACTCTCTTATGATTTATTTCTTTCTCTCATTTAAAATGATACAACTTTATATCATTTAAAATGACACATATTTTTTCCTTATACGAAAGTAGCAATACTTGTTTTATCAAATATGGAAAATAAAAAAAGGTTTAATGTATGTCATTTTAAAAGATATAAAGTTATGTTATTTTAAGTGAAAGAAATATATAAATAATGAAAATTTAGAGAGAGAAAAAGAGTGATTTTTTTAAATTTAAAATTTAAATAAACAATATTAGGTATGTCTTTTTCTCTATTAAAATGACACAATTATATATCCTTTAAATAGATAAATATTTTTCCCATAAAAAAATAAGACATTTATACTATTCTTATTTGGATTTAATATCTCACATGTTATAAGAGAGAATTTTATCTCTTAAACACACATAAAAATGTATGAGTCACGTATTTTTTTTCTTTTCTCTTCACGTGACCCTACATGAGCCACACATACTTTTATGTCTGTATGAAATAAAATTATCTCCTATAATATAAAAAATATGAGTAAAGCCCATTTTGAGTCCTTAACAAAAAAATATGGTCTTCACTTTAGTTCCTTGCAAAAAAAAAAAAAATAGTCGTCTGGTCCCTATGAAATTCAAAGTGGACCCATTTTGGTCCTTTTGAGGGACTAATGTAGGTCTTTTTTGAATTTATGAGGGACCATAATTTCAATTAAATGGATCCACATGACTATTTTTTTTTTGTGAGGGACTATATTTTTTGTTAGGAACCCAAAAAGATTTTTTATTTTTAGAGTAAAGCTCATTTTGGGTGGTCCCTGACAAAAATCACGATCCCCACTTTAGTCCTTTACAAAAAAAAAAATAGTCACGAGTTCCTTAAAAAAATCAGAGTGGATCTATTTAGTTGAAATCGTGGTCCTTTACAAATTCAAAAAGGGCCCCATATTAGTCCCTCAAAATGACTAAATTGGTCTACTTTGAATTTCATAGGAACCAGTTGACTAGTGTTTTTTTTTGTAAAGTACTAAAGTGAGAATCATATTTTTTTGTTAGGGACCAAAATAAGTTTTATTCTTATAAAATAACTAGTATATGACCCGTGCGCACGGAATCGGTCATTTTGTCAAGAAAAATAAAATTGAGAAGCGATTGTATAGCATTATACTTTAAAACATATGTTTATCAGAGTGTGCCGAAGCCATTCATTCTTTCACAATGAAAAATCATTTATTTTGATGTAATTGATTTTCATATTTATTGACACAAAAAAGGGTTCTTATACTTATTTCTATATTACTTTTTTATGTGTGTCTGACATATATTAGATGATGATTTAAAAAAGATTTGAGATAAAACATTTAATGTGATAACATAATGTTTATCACCTGTTATCAAAAAAAATTATTTATTAGTTTAATTGTGTACAATCTATAATACATCATATTTAATCTCAATAACATTAGTCTTGTTTATTTTCTTTTATCTTAATAATTATTTTCTTTCATATTTTTTTATTTTCTTTTTAGGAAAATTTATTCCAATTGCACCAAAAATATACTCAGAGAGAAACATTTTATATACTAATACGGTTGCACCAAAAATTCCCAATTGTGTATCATCAAATTTATATGAATGTTTGTGGTGTATTGGCCAAGAGTCACCGCGCTTCATATCTTTGGTAACTACTAAACAGAACATCTCTTTTGAACCTCACAATTGGTTATCATGACTAATGCATATTTTTCGTAAACTCAAAAAAGAAACTATTTAACAACTGATTTTTTTATTTTTGCTCGTGCACAATTACATTAAGGATTTTCTTATAAAGTGAAAGAAGAAAGTGTTCATGGTTTTGAAAAATCAATGTACTGTCGTTCAATTCTTGCACAGGAAAACATCTAAAATTGAATACTATTAACCATTTTTAGTCTTTAATATCTCTCTCCATCTTTCAAGTCTTCAATTATCGGACACGAAAACATTTAGACTTGAATACTATTAACCATTTTCAGTCTTTAATGTCACTCCATGTTTTTTTTTCACTAATAAATTAATAATTTATGTTTTTTCATTAATTAAGAAGTAGGACACCCCATGCCCCGTGACACTCCTTCCTCTCTGTACTCCATACACTAGAGAGATCATAAAATGGCAAATACTCTTTACTTTGGTTCTTATGATTTTGGCGCTCAATCCCCTCCAATTCTTATATCTACATCACTCCCACAGACTCCTCTGTCCATTATACACACACTCTCTCTTTCTCTCTCTCTTTATCTCTTTCTGTCTCAACCTTTTACCCTAAAAAGAGGCTTTGGTTTCTTCATAAGTCCCTCTCCCGCAACCAAACTTCGAAAGAGAGGGGATAGCAATAAGGGAAAAGTTAGGGAGACACATACACATTTATATATATACATATAGAGAGAGGATTGCTTGGGTCTATAGTGATTTTGTTCTTATTACATAGATTTTTCATTTCATAAGAGATCTCCATTCTCCACACTTCGTTGTATCTTAAAGACTCCATCTTTAATCTGAAAGCTCCATTTATTTGTTCTTATCAGTGCTCGTTTTATAAAACAAAAAAAAAAGGGTTTTTTTTTTTTTTTCCCTTCCCCATTTAAGGGAGAGAGGTTTTTTGACCTGTTGCAATGGCACCCAGTTTTGATTGTATCTCAAGCCTCCTATGTACAGAAGACGACAGCATTTTTGACGAAAACGATAATGGGGTTTCGATGGAGATGTTGGAGGATACATGTCATCCTAGATATCGTCGAAACCATAATCAAAGCGAGTACTTTGGTGACCCAAATGGGTGGTTGCCATTGCAGAGTGATGAGTGTTTGGCTCTAATGTTGGAAAAGGAATGTCATCACTTGCCTGGTGGTGATTACTTGAAACGGCTGCGAAGTGGGGATTTGGATTTTGGGGCCAGAAATGAGGCCATTGATTGGATTGAAAAGGTGGGTTCACGAGCTTGTTTGCTTTTTATTTCTTATTGAGTCCAAAATCTAATCTTTCTCAAGCATGAGGATTTTCGTTTCTGTTTTTGCTTGTGGCAATGAAGCTGTGGACTGTTTTTCCTTAATCTTGAAATGGGACTTTATGTAAATTCTCATATTTGCTTTTGATGATATTAAATTTAAACGAGGTGTTTTTTCTGCAAATGGAAGAGTTTTATTTGGATTTAACTGCCTCAATCTCTGTTTGGTGATGGTTCAACTGGTGAATCTGAGTTGCTTGGATATAATCTATGGATTGTCATTTTATTATGAAATTTATGGGATGGAACTCTTTTGTTCATGCATATTTTCTGCCGATTTTATCGTGTTAAGACTAGACCATCGTTTCATTTTGCATCGGTGTGTAGCCATTGTTCTTTAAAACAAGTAAGGATTGCATGATATTTATCCCATTGCCCTTTGCTATGGTCTAACTAATGAATGAAATGTACCTGTTTTATAGGTGCGAGAGCATTTTGGCTTTGGACCTCTCTGTGCATATCTATCCATAAACTACTTGGATCGCTTCCTTTCTGCATATGAATTACCAGTAAGTCAATTAATCAAGAGAAAAAAAAGGCTTTTTTTTTTTGTCCTTATGTTCTCCAATCTCCACTGGTTTTGATCTGATCTTTCAACCCGCAGAAGCAAAGAGCTTGGACCATGCAATTGTTGGCTGTGGCATGCTTATCTCTGGCAGCCAAATTAGAGGAGACTGAAGTTCCTCTATCTCTTGATTTGCAGGTACAATATTTTAATTTGATGCTTGATAGTTTGAACAAGTTAAGTCAAATCTCTTTGATTTTACATGTGGTGATCATCTTTATATTTTTATCATGCAGGTGAGTGAATCTAAGTTTGTATTTGAAGCTAAAACAATAAAGAGAATGGAGCTTCTCATACTGAGCACATTGAGGTGGAGAATGCAAGCAATTACCCCTTTCTCCTTCATTGACTATTTCCTTTGCAAGATCAATGATGATCAAAGTCCAAAAGGAGCTTCAATTTTGCGATCCGTCCAACTTATACTGAGTACTGTTAGAGGTACCTGTTTGTTCTCCTCACTAACTCTCTGCATCAATAATAATTATGATAGGTAGATGATAACTTAAGAGAGTGGGGATCCAATGCAGGAATTGACTTCTTAGAGTTCAGACCATCAGAGATTGGAGCAGCAGTGGCATTATCTGTGGTGGGGGAAACCCAAACGGTTCATGCTGAGAAAGCAATTTCTGTTCTGATTCAGCACATAGAAAAGGTAAAAGATGTGGTCCAATGACAAGAAAAAGTGAATATAAATGATGGTTTTCCTTTTCCTTATCAGCCTTTTGATCATTTTAAGTTGATTACTTGTAACTTGATCAAATGCAATTAATTGTGGCATGGTTTAGTTGACATTAACAATGTCTTATTTGGTTTTTGGCAGGAGAGGGTCTTGAAGTGTGTTAAAATGATCCAGGAGCTCTCATCAAACAGTGGTTGTGCTAAGGATACTAATGCTTCAGTTTCTGTCCCTTGTGTGCCTCGAAGCCCAATAGGGGTGTTGGATGCTGTATGCTTCAGCTACAAAAGTGATGACTCAAATGCAGGATCATGTGCAAATTCTTCACATAATAGCCCAGATGCTAAAAGGAGGAAGTTAAACAAAGCCTGTGGAGTATAGCTATTGTAGTGATGTTGGTTGGGAATTTTAGCATCATTCATAGGATGCCTTTCTAGAAAAGGACGTTGTGTGTTTTAGGGAAGGTGCCGCCTCAAGGGAAAACCAATGAAGGAAGAAGGAAAATAGATAGGGAAAATGAAAAAATAAAATAAAAACTGATCATAAAAGGATGCAAAGAATATAAGTTGGATTGATGGTGAGTGGAAGATGCAAGATTTTAAGGAATAGAATCAACACATTTCATGCTGTTAAGTATTTTATGGATCTCTTAACAGCTAGAGAACTGAAGGAGGAGGGCGAATAAGGATTGGTGTATTTGTTTGTGTAAGTACAGTTTGTTTTTTTACTTTTAAATGAGGGAGTAAAATAGACCAAAAAATAGAACGAAAATAAGAGGCAGAGCTACTAGCATTTTATATATATTTGCGGCATTTATTTTTTTTATTTATGTCATTATCGTTATTCTATTGGTTATTTTATCAGTGTAACAGTTTCTGAAAAAAGTTTATAAAATAATATTATTATTATTCTGTCAGCAAAACGATCTTGGTTTACTATAGTAAGCCCTGTCAGCAATTCAATGGGACACTTTGACCGAGTGACTGTTTGGACTTTAGACTTTAGAGTTTAGACCATAGGTAATGTTTCGGTATTCTTTTAAAATAGAAAAATACTATATTATTTCTTTAAAAAAATATTGAATAATTAAGTAATAAAAGTTAGAATAAATTTTATTAAGTGTATAATTTTTTCCTATTTTGTAAGCACGATTATGAGTTCCATTAGGCAAGCACCAAATACGTACAAAATAATAAAGCTGTCTTGTCTTCCAATCTTATCATAGGACAAAACTGGGTCTGGAACCATAATTAGAAAATTATGAGTTATAATTTTGAATTCCGTAGGTAGGACCTAGTTATAAATAATAATTTACCGAACCTCAACCACTGCATCGTACAACCATACTGTCGCAGCCTTGATCAAGGAACTCTGAAGCAAGGAAGCAGATTCCAACATGTGAGGAATTGAACTTTGTGGAATTGTTGCATATTGAAGTGTTGTTTTTTTTTTTAGTAAATATTTTTTTATTATCAGTAAATTTCACTATATCCGTTTTAATCCCTAACAAATAAGGAGATTATTTGTGATTTCTAAGAAATTCAAAATGGATAAAAAAGATTTTGTGGATATTGCCAGGGACCAAAGTCGGGTGTTTACTCTTTTCTTTTTTAGTAAATTTAGTTGAAATAGTGATTTCAAATAAAAACAAATTCAAAAAAAAAAGGACTAAAATGGGTCCAATTTAAATTTCTTAGAGACCATGAACAACCTTTTTATTTGCTAGGGACTAAAGTGAGCTTCGTAAATTTGCTGAGAACCGAAAAAGATATTTACTTTCTTTATTTTTATTTTTATTTTTAGTAAATGCAGATTGAAGTGTTTTAGCCACTGGGAAAAGGAGAAGATTATAAATTAAGCCCCCTAGGGTTTGTTCTTTGACTGAAGTAAAGAGGGCTCTTTTATTTTGGGCCATTAAGGTTTGTGTTTAAATGTCCATCGAGTCTTTGACCTAGGCCTCTTGCTGAGTCGAACAAAAATAATAATGGGTTACTACCTCTTTATTTTTGTTATTGAAATATAAATCTCTTTGTGAACATGAGAAATGGAGATATTATTTTTTCTCACCTTTAAATTTCTCTAAAAAAGACAAGTGCGCAAATATTTATAAAACTGTATTTATATTAAATAATTTATTTTATTTTATTCAGCTGATAACTCAATATTGAGCCAATAACCCATTGACTAACGTCACTCAATGACTTCTTGACCAGGCCAAATCTTAAAACTATAGATAATAGACTAATAGGGGAATAAATTTTTAAGAAAAATAATATGTTTGATTTGTAAGTAAAAAGAATAACTTTTTTTTAAGTATAGGGGCATGTGTTTCCCCACTTCTTCCTAGTATACAAGTTTTCGCCTTTTCTTTTTTTGGTTGAAAAGTTTTCGCCTTAACTCTTAACATTTTTTCAAGTTCTCTTTTTGTTTTTCTCTTAATACTGAACATGTGCCTTCATACTTATCACGGTCGTTGACACTTGAGCAGTATAATTTGTTTCATGTTATATGGCCTATTTTGTAACTAGCAAAAGTTATAGTTATTAAACAGAATTCAATCCTTTCTATTTACTCTTACCAATTATCAATTATCATGATTCAATTTGACTTTGACCTCATACTAGACCTTAGCAACACAAAATATTGATCTCTCCAAAGTTATTATAATTTGCGATGGTAAGAATTGGTCAATATAACATAGTTATCTAAGAGGATGTTAACTATTAATAAATAAATTAACGGTGATGATATTATAATTTTTTATCCAAATATTTTTTCTTTCTATTCTATTATCACCATTGATTCAATCTTATATTGTTATGATCATGTTAAATAATACATGAGAGGATATTGGCAATAGAGTTTGGCGGTTGTATAATTTTGCATTAGTAAAGTTTTTTTATAATATTAATATGGATTACTATTTAATTTGGACGGCTAATTATAGTATATATAGGCAACCGTATTTTGTTTGGTGACAATCGTAAGTTTGAGGGGTGTTTGGTTCACGAGAAAATCTTTTTTTATTAGGGAAATAAAATTATTAGGAATATGGTGGGAAAGTGAGTTAGGTAGTAAAGTTTAAAAAATATTATTTAGTTGGGCAAAATTTTACCGAAAAAAATTGGGTTAAATATATTTGAGTATATGTTTGGTTGAAAATAAAATTTTGATGGAAAAATATGATAAAATTACAAAATAACCCTTACTATATTTGAATGAGAACAAATGTTGCTTAAATAAAATAATGGTTAGGGTGTGGTTGGATATCAGTTGTGCCAAGGTCAATATTCCTCTTACCTTACATATCTCTGTCTTTGTCAGTAGTGTTTCCATCGTTAGACATTATCAAGTTTTATGATTCAGATTGTAGCCACATTTTATGAGGACGTTTTGAATATATGCAGGTTTATTTCAACTTTTTTCTGAAAAATAATAATTTCTTTTTTGAAAGCAGTTGTAAAAATAAACTAATCCACCACCCAGCTAGGCTCGAACAGTTAATTTGATTTTTGAATCTTTTTACTTTATTTCCTATTACCAATGGACATCCCAAACACAGTGGTTCACAACCCATGTTTTAGACTAGCTCAAAATAACGCATCCACTGTACCCAAACATAAGTTTTTCTTCTGTTAAACCATTCTAATATTTCTCTATCCAGCTTTGAATATAATTATGGTCAAAGAGAACAATAACAGTAAACGACTTAAACGGAGCAGCATAAGACTAATTTCTTTCTTTTCCTTTTTATTCCTTTTTTTTTTTCCCGATTTTATCCATCATTCACACTAGGGACCATCTAAAAAACGGTCATCAGATCCGTAATAAATCCTTCCACCAGCGGCCACCCTTGACTTCAGAAGACAGTGAATACGTCCAACAGGGAACTGTATCAAAACATTAAACATGTACAAGTTGAAACACCAGAGGAAATGAAACGTATTACAATTACTATACTAACATACAAAAGATTTTAAACACAAATTGCAGTTCATCATGATCTGAACCAATACACCACAAATTTCTCCATGCCTAAAAATGGCAGATGAGCATTTGCAGATATGTACTCAAGGGTGCTGCTAAGCAACTTTATTAGATGAGAGTATTTTGGTGTGCGTTTGGTTGATGCCATTTAGCCGGTTATCTACAAAACACCACCTCCAAATTGTCTTTTAGAAAAGTGACTTTACTTGAGTTTTTACAAGCATTTCTGAAAACTTTAAGCAAATAGGATAGCTGGGGAAATATTTCAAATTTCTTTACCAAACATGGACTACACACTTTGTCAAAATCAGATGCATAGGAGAATATTTGAAAAACCTGAACCAAACGCAACCTGAGTGTTTTAAAATGATGGGTAATTTCATTGTTGGCATAATCAAATTTTATTACAATATTAATATGAAATGGCCATTGAATGAATTGAAATTCTAACCTGTTTTCAGTACGATGTTGTTACTCATATAACCAATGTGGAATTATATATCTCAATAAACCAAATGACACCTGTGTTTTAAAATGATGGGTAATTTCATTGTTGGCATAATCAAATTTTATTACAATATTAATATGAAATGGCCATTGAATGAATTGAAATTCTAACCTGTTTTCAGTACGATGTTGTTAGAATTGTAGGAAATTTTAGAACCATTAAAATTGTGCAATAATTGCACAGCCAAGTCCATTTATATCTATCATAATATAATAAGATGAGGGATATTCTAATTACCAAAATTTTTCACTGCTAACTTACTATCTATCTAATCACTGATTAATAAGAAATTTTAGAACCATTAAAATTGTGCAATAATTGCACAGCCAAGTCCATTTATATCTATCATAATATAATAATATATAGATATTCATTTACTTCATTGAGATCATCTTGTGTTAGGATATAAGTCCTAACATCTTGTATACATTTTGTTGGGTTTGCTCTTTTACTAAAGTTCAAATGGGCTATTAGTATGAGAAGAACCCAAGAAATCTAGAGCTCAATGAGTTAGGATTTTTTGGAACCCATACAAATAGTACAACTTAAGTCATCAGCCTCCTAGGTCTTTTGAGAAAAAAAAAAGGCAAGCTCAAATATGAATAGTGCCCACACACATCCCTTCCACCTCGAGAGATAGTTTAGAAGATCTACCACAACAGTTCGTGAGTTCGTACTGTGACATAAAGGAATCAAGTGTGTGGAGCATCATCATCTCACATCTGCACTAACAAGAGGTAATTGTAAAATCATGATGATCCTTATGCATCCAAATCACATGGCCTCATACGCTTCCGCAGATGTAATTGCTCCTATACAATTGTCACACGTACATCTCTCATTCAAAAATTGACATGTAGACTAAAAAAATATTTTGTTTTGTCCTCCATTCAGAAATTAAAGGTAATACTCCATTTCATTAACTGGTCGCACCAAATGGAGGGTGCAAGTGTAACAGATGTACAATAGATATTTCATCCTAAATGATACCTTTGTAGGACTCACGAGGGGGTGGGAGATAAAAAAAAAAGGAATTCGGTTTGGAAACCATTTATTAAGATTGAACGCTTATACATATTAATGTATAGTCCCAACTCTTTTGAATTGCTAACACAAGAGACTTAGCATTACTAAATTTTCATTATTGTATTCAGTACATGTTAGAATATTGATTACAAATGATTAATAATTAAGGGGCAAAATATATTTATCACTAGAAAAGTTTATCATCTTTATGACCAATTTAATCATCGTTGATTTCCGCCAATCTAACGGTTATAATTTATTGGATTTATTGGGTCGTATTTATTAATTAATTATTAATTTCCAATAAATTCAATAAATTATAAGGTTTTGGGTTGAAGTGATTCTTTAACTATACTATTAATGTATAGTCCCAACTCTTTTGAATTGCTAATAAATTCGATAAATTATAACTATTAGATTGACGGAAATCAAAGGTGATTAGGTTGGTTGTAAAGGTGGTAAGAATATCATGCCCTAATAATTAGTTATAAAATTAATCATTAATTAGTTTATGAGAAAAATCTTTCTCTCTTTTAAAATGACACAACTTTTTTTTGATAAACAAATGACATAACTTTACATCCTTTAAAATGACATACATTTTTCCTTAGTTTATATCCTTAATGAAATCATAGTATAAAATTAGGAAAATAGTTCATAGCAATTTCTTTATTATAGCGTGTCTAGAGGGTGTGTGACAAAAAATAACTAAAATTTATCAGAAATTTTATTGAGTACTCATTAATTTAATTATAATAAGAAAAAAAAAGAAAAATTGTGAAAATTTAATATTATTATCATTTAAACGTATGTTTTAAACAGTTATTTATAACTAATTGCATAATCTATTAAAATTAAATTCTAGTCTTGAATTGTAGCTTTTAACCTCTAGTCTTGCATTTTGTATTTCTTTTGACCCGCTTAAAAATATAAAGATAATTAAAAATAAAAAAATAAAAGGATTTATTTTTTGTTAGAAATTAATCATCGTTCTTAATATTTTCCAGCCAAATTTTGAGGTCGTTCAACAGATTTTACTTGTCATATTCGATCTTGTTTGGGATCAGTCAACGCACTCACTTGTTCAATTGATTTTTTTGATTAAAATTGAGCAGCTGAAAAGAAAAAAGAAAAAAAAGATTTAATAATTGTATTTACAATTTTCTTGATGTATCTCATTTAGTAATTTTTCTTTGCGTGCTTAATTAAATAGTTGAAAATAAATATTTTAAGGCTTTTATGAATAACCCACATGGTTAGCCGAATATATGATGGGCCATGTGCCATGAAACTCTAGAGTTGGGCCTTCAAATGTTCAGATTAATGTCTAAAGGCCTAAGAGTTGATGGTTTATAATAATTGGTTGTGAGGAAAGCCCGAGAAAATTTCTAAAACTGGACTTTCACCTATGCAGAATATAATATCAATGACAGGTTTCTTTAAAATTAAATGAAATTCCAAAAGAATAAATTGCCCTCAACAATTCAAATGAAATTACTCGTACGGTTGAGTTATGTAGTAATTCTTGATACGAAAAAAGGGGTAACTAGATAGTAGTCTCTTAATTTAAGTGGCTTCGCTTTTAACCGATTTATGTTTCTCAGTAATAATTTAGCATATAACACCAATTACATGTTTTTTCTAGTAAGACCACAAAATGTTTACACAAAATTTAAATATAGGGTTTTATAAAAATTATGTTATAGGAAAAGTGATTGTGTTATTTTATAGAATGTTTTCCATCCGTAGATTTTTTTTTTTGCTTCAAAAAAGGCGGGTCTCACAAAATGTTGTTTGTGTAGTAAATTTTTTGTGATCATTTTAAATGATGAATGCAACCCCTCAAATATAAGACTAAATGTCCGTTCAGCTATCAGCTTAACCTTAGTTACAAGGTTCTTAATAACATCAGTTGTTTTAAGGACCAAAATTGCAAACATAAACACCTATCCAATCTCTCTCTTATTTTGTATAACTCAGTTTACGAAGTCGGGTAAATAGCACGTATGACGTATTACTTGTACATAGAATTTTTCCCTCTAAATTTATATTCTCTTAATATAATTGTGACGTCAATTAATTTTATATTTTTGTATGCTCTAATTTGAAAAGTTTAAATTTAATTAAATAAATATTATCACATATCAATGAATAAAGATATAATTAGTTATATTTAAAATTTCAATTGAATCATCTTTAATTTATATTAATGGTCATGCATTATTAACTTTAAGGTGGTGTTTGTTTCAGGTTATTTCAAGACTTTTCTATGTATCTAAGGTTGGCAAACTTGGTAAGCCATGTTTGGTAGACCGATTTTGAACTTTTTCCCAGCCACCACAGATGCATAGGATTTGAGAATTGCATACAAAAATTATTGTTCAAAAAGAAAATTTAGAGATGGTATTTTAGTTGCCGAGCTAAATGGGCAAAGTAGGGGACCGATGATGCAGACTAAAATACCATCCTCAATTTGAAAAAGAGAGGGTATTTTAGTATATTTAATTCATTATCCCATCAATATTTTACTTTTAACCAAACATATACTCAGAAAATTTAACCCAATTTTTCCAGTAATATTTCAGTGTACCAAACAACTTTTTTCAAATTTTCCCATTAAAATCACTTTCCAACAATATTCCTATCAATTCTATTTCCCTTGTGAAATTTTTTTTCTTCCGAACCAAACACCCCGTAGATTATATTTGCATATGTTATCCGAACAAATACTGTGGAAAAAAAGTCCTTATGGTAGAAATTTAAAAATATCGGCTAAGAATTTCCCTTGCCTCGGCCCAAAAACATAAGAAAAAATAGTTGTGTTACGAGTCCAAAATGGTTTTAGACCCAATATTTTTTGAACGCTAAAGAGCAAAATCGAAATCCATTCCAAATCACTCGAGCGATACAACAGGCTGGCTGCCACCTGAGTTTAGCAAGTCTTTTTTTTAGCTTCTCTTCTTTTTTTCACCAAATAGGTTTTTATAAAAGCTTTTATAATAAAGATATCTTTTTTTTATATTTGAAAAAAAAATCAAAAATAAAAAACTCCTAGGATGAGCCTTTTTTAGTTGTATTATCTTTTTTTTAGAAATTAACAGCTTTTACGTAATTTTTTAACTAAATTTTTTATATAATCATCAGACAGTTTGTAGCTTTATTTGTAGAGAAGGAATATTTTTACTACCAAAATTTTCTACTACTAATTTACTACCTATCTAATCACCATTGCATCAACATTTTCTCTTTTTTCAAAAATCTTTTAGCATTCTCTCTCTTTGATTCAATGGAGATTAGATAGGTAATAAATTAGTAGTAGAAATTTTTAATAGTAAGAATATCCTTCCTCTTATTTTTAAAACTCATTTTTATTTTATTTTTTTACTTTTAGGGACTGTTTGGATGAGTTTTTTTAGCCAAAAGTTGCTCTCTCTTTTTTAGAACAAAAACACTTTTACTACAAAATTCATTTGGATGTCTGCTTTTAAAAATAACATAAATCACAAAAAAAAAAGCCAAAAACATTCACTTTTTGTAAGCCTAAAAATTTTAACTTCTACAAAAAAATGAGAAGTCAAAAGTCAAATATTTTTTTCAAAACTAAATTTTTTTTTTTTAAATCTAAATAACTTTAAGTTTTGTAAAAAATATATCTAAAATAATTAAGGCATAAAAATTATTTTTTTCATAAGTTCATCTAAACAGCCCCTTAATAAAAAAGAGAGATATTAAACACGCTAACAGGGTTTGGTACCCACCATTCATCGACCATGGCATGGCGTATATTATCCTTAATATATAGTTACATACTGCCATGGCATATATTAATGTCCTTATTATCAATGTTTATAATTAGGGCTTTGTATTTCTGCATCGACGGGAAAATTTTGTCTTTTTTCGCTCACACAAAAACATGGTAGAGTCTATCATATTTTTTTTTTAAATAAATGAAAAGTTTCGCTGGATGTATCGCAGGAGACAAACACTTCTTAATTCCCACATCCCCTAATAATTAAGAGAAAAACAACAAATCTTATGTTATACAAAAAGGTTTTATGTTTCTTTATGTTATATGATGTAATATAACAGATTTATCCCACACATTTGAGAAGAGAAATGAGAGAGATTATAGGAGAATACTATTTTTTTTTAAATAACAACTTTTTATGGTGTGTGAGAAAAATTGTGTGTGTGAAAAAAAATAAGTTTATGTTGCATCATTTAACATGATTACAAAAACATACACAAAACCCATAGAAAAATATTATTTTTTATTTTTTTTAAATGACATCTTTTTATGGTGTGTTTAAAAAATGTTTATTTTCTCAAAAAAACAAACCCCACTAATGAATAGGGCCAAAACCCAAAATCATTCATCTTTGGCCGAGTGATAGCATTTGTTTCCCGCAATGTTATAAAAATCGGATTGAATTGGCTGGACCAATCCAAAAATTGGTGAATCGGTAATGTAATTGGTCCAGTTTTCATATTGGACTGGCCATGTTATAGAACCGGTGTGACCCGGTGCGATCCGGCCGATTTTCGTAAAAACCGTTGACCCGGTGACCCGACCCGATCTAAAAAAAACTATTTTTTTTCATAAATTAATATATATATATTTTTTACTCTCAAACACAAATGGTTTGTTTTCTTTTGAAATATTTATAGCTTATTAACTTACACCTACAACACTAATATTATCTTGATTATGCAATATGCAGAGAATTTTGATTTGATTTATAGTTAGAGATGTCGTTTACTGAACTTGAAACACTTATATCACAAATATTATATGTTTGATTGATCTTTTATATGACAATGATGTGTAATTTATTATTTTCATATTAAAATATTTGAAATTGACATATTTTTTACAAGTATTTAAGTATGTTTATAATTTTTTAATATAAATTATAGATTTACATATACTTATCGGATTATGCGGTTGAACCAGTGACCCAATACATTAACCGGGTCAATAAGCGAGTCGGGTTTAATAAGATTGGTTTTCCCGGTAAGTATGCAACTATGCTTAATATATTTCATTTGATGGCAAGGAATGAAATATTATTTTGCATTTAATTTCAGAATCAAAAGTTTTATGTTTGTCAGTGAAAAGAAGAAGAAGAAAAAGGTACATTAACATTCTTATTTTGAATCTTATTGTACAGATTCATGGAGTTACATTCTTCAAAAAGGAAAATATGATTCTGTGTCTATTTTTTTTGTGCAAAGTATTTCTTCAATCACCGGAGATAAAGTTATCTTCAGTGAGTTCAAAACAACGTCATTTTGGGACAGAAATCAAGATATTTTTATGATTATAATATATTGCAGGGTTATATTAATCGTTATCATTATAATTTTTTAATCTTATAACCCAAAATGATGTCATTTTGAACTCATTGAAGATAACTTTATCTCCGATGAGTCGGTGACTAGAGAAATACTTTTCCTTTTTTTTTTTACAAAAAATTTATGTGCATACATTTTCTTAATATATGCCTATTTAATTTAAAAAATAACCAAATTTGATCTTAATAGTTTATAAAATATATTACACGCGATAAGTGAAGATGATTGACGATTTTGTACTTGTTTTGATTTTTTTTTTTGTTATTAATTCACCGCTTCCAAACTATATATAAATATGTCTCTTTTATCAAATTATATATTGTTCGTGCTTTATCCATGTTTTGCCAACACAAAAAATAAAAATAAAAAAATAGGTAGATTGATCAAATAATATCGGTCAAACAATAATAGATTGATACATAATTTGAGGAGACGGACATATTAATACATGATGTGAAGATGAGATAAAGTGATAAATCAGTATTTAAAAGGGGACAAAATAATCAATGGACCCATAAGTCAGAAGAAATTGATAAGGAACGTCGTCGTTTGGGAAACATGAAAAATGCTCTTAATTATAGGACGTATAGTCTAGGACATACCGTGCAGCCATGAAATATCTTTTGACAAGACAATGAGGAAGCCGGTAGGAAGCTGGTAGGAAGCTGGAAGTAGAAAATAAAAAAGAATGGTCCATCCAACGAATCAAACCAAAAAATTAAGGATAAACTGTATATTATTTTAAAGGAGGTAAAATTGTGTTATTTTTAAAAGAGAAAAAGATATAGATAAAGGAATAGAGAGAGTTGACAAAAATAAAATAAAAGTGTGGGTTTTACCTCTTTGTGAGAGTGAAATGATATAAATTATGTCATTTAAAAAAATAAATATTTTTTTCCCAAAAATTAAATATACAATACAAGGTACTCACTGCATAGGAGGAGACTTGTAGAAATATATTTTATATGATATGGGTTGACTAATATATGTGCCTTGGAGTGGGAATTGGGAGGGAATCTATTTCATCACGCACGGACACGTTCTTCACTGCCCTCGGGCTACGTTGAAGTTGTACCTCATTACTGCTTTCACTTCAATCGTGCTTCTCCTTTTGCACAAGTTGTTCACTCCACTCCAATTCTCTATTTTTTCAATTTAGCACCTCTTCCTTTCATATTTCACTCAACCAACCACCCCAGTTGATTTTTTTCCCAAACTCAACAAATAAATGCCCATTTTCTTTTTTTATAATATTCACATAAAATTTGTTGATTCTAAAAAAAGGGATGGAATTGGAATTATAATTAGAAGACAGGATGGTAATTCAAAAGGGTTGAATGTAAAAATAAAGGGTTTTATAATTAACATTCAACATGAAAATTACAATTTTCCTACACGTTCTTTGATTTTTTTATAATATTCATATATAATTTTTTTCTAAAAAAAGGGATGGAATTGAAATTATAATTAGAAGACAGGATGGCAATTCAAAAGGGTTGAATGTAAAAATAAATGATAGGAGTGCGTAACTAAAATAAAAAGAAAAGAAGAATCAGCGCAAAATATGGAAAAGGAGTATAAGACTCCAATGAGGACAAGCCAAAGAGCACGCCACTGGCGGCTACACCTCCGCGATATCTGCTGCTAATGGACCCCACAAAGTGACACGTGTCTCTATCCCATTTGGTTTTGAATCGCATTAGCAAAAACCTACCCTCACATTGGTCAGTGACCGTACGAGGGCTATATAAGGAAACGACAGAGACAGGTCGCGTGGTTGTGTTTGCAATTGCAATTGCATGGAGATAGATGATGGGGTTAGACTTAGCCATAGAGCCTCATTTAACTATTGTTTGACTCAATGTTACGGTGATTTCCTGGATCCACGAGCCAAAGCGTGCACCAATGCATGCGCCAATAAATCCCATACCATACTTCACAGTTAACCCAGGATCCACTGAATCAACAACAACAACAAACAAGTACCACCACACCTCTTTTTTCTTTTTCAGTTTTCACGCTCATCTCATCTCTCAGGCGTGTCTCACTTGCCACGACCCGTTACAATCGGACGCATTGCCACAACACCACCTCATGGGGTTCTCAATAATATTTGAACATTTAATATGTATATATAAGGGAAAAAGTACTTTTTTTAAGTTTTTAGATAAAAGAATTACTTGGTTAAAGTTGATTGGATAAGTTTTTCTAAAGTAATACAGTCAAACATGTCACCTATGCTGACGGGACTAGTTCTGTCACTGATACTGACGGGACTCTTGCCACGTAGGCAATCTCATTATCGTAAAGCTTTGGAAGTCCATAATTTGTGACTCGGGTATCCAAATCTATTGAATTTTTTTTGATTTCACATAAATTTTCAAGATCTACGCAATGACACCTTATTTGACATATTTTATCTCCCACAAACATAATTTGAAGATCTTATAGATAAACACTCTTATGATTGTGGTACAATTGATATAAATTCAAACTATATTTGTGGGAGATAAAATATGTAAAATAAGGTGTCATTGCGTAGATCTCGAAAAGTTATGTGAAATTAAAAAAAAAATCATCTGATTTGGATATCCGAGTCATAAGTTATGGCCTTCCGAAACTTTACGATAATTGGACTGCCTACGTGGCGCTGACATGGCACGAGTCCCGTCAGTATCAGTGACGGGACTAGTCCCGTCAACATAGGTAACATATTTGACTGCATTACTTTAGAAAAATTTATCTAATCAACTTTAACTAAGTAATTCTTTTATCCAAAAATTTTAAAATGGTGCTTTACCCGTATATATAATCATGTATATTTAACACGTTACTAAAAATGATTGATTGTATTAAAATATACCCCACATAAAAAAAGTATACCCCATGTGAATCGAAATTAAACTATGATAGAGAAATACTAGTAATAGTTAAGTGAAACATTACATAAGACGGCGTGTTAATTAAAAAGGTTTTTTCCGAATACGCGTGTGCGACCTTTTCTTACTAAAGTCTGCTGTTTGTCACTGTGCCGGAGATTTGGTGGTCGGGGGCTTGAAGATTTTCTTCCCATTTTTCAATTCGTTTTATTTATTGTAATTTGATTTAATAATGTCGGGGGTAAACAGAACCACATTATCATATTTGAATGCCTACGGTATCAAATTACAAAGTTAATTATGTTTTCTAATAAACATTAATTACTATATCAATATATATATGTTTTGTACTTAAATTACTGTTTTGTCCTTCTGACACCAGACTTTGTTACTTTTTAGTTTTTTGTACGCTGACCGTGTCTGCTTCCCTGTGATTGGTTTGAATGGCGAAGGTTGTCCGTTTTGAACAGGCTTATCAAATATCTATCATGTGTGCAACTACGGAATGAGGGGAGAATTTTTTTATAAATATTCAATAGTAATTGAATTGTGGAATATTCCATAAGAATATGCATGTTCGAATTTCTTGATATACTTTTCATCCTTTTTCTTTTCTCGTTAAGATTCTCATGGGCTTCTTCAAAATTTCAATGGTGGTTCTCCTTTTAAAAAATTAAAAACTAAGATGATGTTTGAGTTAATTAATCTTTTATAATATATTATATATATTTCATCGCAACAAATACGAAATTATAAAAACAAATTTATTTAACTTATTATAAGTTGTCAACTGTTATCTTCATCTTGTTCGTCCTCATCGAATATAAATTAAGCGAAACACTTATTTATTTAAAGCAGTTCTTTAACATTGTATACGTACAAAATAACTTCTTTCACATTGATTTAGGTTTTTTTATATGGGAACCATTACGTTTAAAAAAAATTGTTTACAAACTACTCTATATATTTTTAGAAGGGGAATATTACCCTCATATTGCATGAGAGTAGTTCTCTCATGCTATATAGAGAATTCAAATGGGACCCACCATTAAAAAGCAAAAAAGAAAAAGAGGGGGTGTGATTTTCGACGTGAGAGAAAATGAGATAACTATCTCATGTAAAATGAGAATATTATTTCCCTTTTTGGAAATATACTATATTACACAATATAATTCTTGGAATATATAGTATAATTTATAAAAATTTATACAAAAATTTATAAACATATATTTTTTCTCTTTTATTATTATAAAAGAGAATGAACCGAAAAGACATTGGTGAACAAACATGGAACTTGTGGCTTTCGCCTGACCTCAAAATTTTTTGGACACTTGTACAACCAATCTTTTTAAAATTTAACTGAGAATTGAATTGAAGAAAGTATTAATTTTCCGTTTACTAAATTGATTAAATACAATCTTCAACCAAAAGTAATATATAATAAGCAGCTTTGTTCTTAATATAAACCTCTATTAACGTTACATCTTTTACTATAGAAACCATCACATAATGTGTTCTAATTTAGAAATAATATCACATTTTTTATCTTAATAAATATTAAGGTTATATTATTACATAAGACCACGACATATGAATTGTTCGGGATAATGAAAGCAAATGGCCAAATAGTATTAATTTATCATAAAAACAGTCAAATTAAATATTAAAATCTGTTATGGATAACATATAGGCTCATAAGTATAAGGCCCAGAAAGGGCACATGTAGGCGTAATACTCTCATTGCGCTGAATGCACACATCGAGCATTGCGCAGACTACCATGCAAAGCTGCATTATAAAACTTAAAGACTAAGGAAAGTTATAGTAACCAGCTAAGGTCCACAGTGTATAAGGGCCAACATAGATGAGATAACTCCAGCTTGTTACTACTCTAAAAAATAGGCTAGTGTCTAGACTTGCTCATCAAGGAAATACCCCAGAAAGGCACCAATTGTGACAAAAGAACAACCACTCTGAATTACCAATAAGAAGAGATGTCACCTACAAAGGACGACACAAGGCACACTATAAATACATGGGGATTAATCACAGGTACATCCATCTCTCAATTTAAAAATGTATACACCTCGCATTGATACTAACTTGAGCGTTAGAGTGTCTTTGCAAGTACCCCCAACCATTTCCATTGCGCCAGAATCTCAACATCACCAATCCAAGGAGAAGCCCATTCCACCATATTTACGAGCTAACTTGCTACAGTTCTAAGGCCTATAGTCTTCAATTTTCAACCGTGTGTGGTTTGGCCCATCCTGTCTTGGACCGATCAGATTAAAATCAATTTCAAATTTATACAAAAAAAAAATGCAAAAGATATAGATAATGTTACTAAAGAAATTAAAAAGGTAAGGAAAAGTAGTAAATAAAAAGAGTTATGTGTATGTATACATAATCATGTATGAAACGACTATCAATTATCTGCCGTATTAAAATATATTTTAATCAAATTTAATTTGGTAATTTAAAATACTTTTCTAAACAAGTTATTTTTAGTATATATATTTTGTAACGCTAGGCCGTTTGCACGATTAATGACTGCAACCACAAATCAATACTAGATTTTTCAGTATATTTTGACGTCACTTACACATTTCATGGGAAAACTTATCAGGAGATCATCAATCCCATAATTGCTTCAAGTTAAACACGTTTAACTATGAAGTTATTTCATTTCGTGCTACCAAAACGTAGATGCATCTTGTTAGTAGAGGTAGTACGTATTAAATCCTTTAAGTCATCCTCAACAGTACAGTTCCATACCTGCATAGTCTCTGGAATCACTCTCTTCCGGGTGTTGATTTGATTCTTCGTGTAGCCCTAACTGCAAGATTTGGCATGAACTGCTCATTGTGTATGCCTTTATTGCACGGACAATCCCTCTATGCCTTGTTAGCATTCATTTCCAAATTTATACATGTGTTTCGGATGAAACTATTTTGTGTTCAAAATAAATTTAATAAATTTTTTATCAAACTTTTAAAAGATATTTTTAAATAAAGTCATGAATTCAAACACACACTAATATAATATATTTTATGCATTATTTATCTTGTTTGGTTTGAACGTGGGTGCTAAGTCAAACATGATCTTCATTGACATTATAATTTAATACAATTTTGGATTGCGTTACATCGATAAGTGTTTTGGTTCAATCCAACGTACTTTGATTCCAGAATGGCGTTGCCAAGGCAACATATTTCCATACAATTAAGGCCAGAAGTTAGTCAACGCAGTTCGCAAGTTACTGCTGTCTTAATTTGTTAACAACTCAATAAGTTTGAATTATGAATTAATGAGCTGAGTTTGAGTTGAAAATCTTAACTTATTTGTCAAATAAGCCAAGCTTGAATTTTCTTATGTTCAACTTGTTTTTTCATCTAAATATTTAAAAATTAAAGTAAAGTTTTAATTCATGTACAGAATTTGAGTTTAACTGGTCAAATTGGAGCAACTCATTAATTAATAGTGAGCTTAATTTAGCTAAGAAAATAACCTCATTTTCTTAACAAGTCAAGCTCGAACTGAATTTATTCTTATTGAAAATTGAGTCTGAGTCAAGCCTCACACAAAGAATTAACTAAAGTTAACTCACTTCCACCCAATTATCTGCAATTAACAAATACGATCCAAATTTTTTTTTTGTCAATCTAAAATCTATATTTATAGGTCTGGAAAACTCTTGGACAACTTTTTTTTGACAGACTACATTGACGTAAATTAATATGTTAATGATTTTAATAATACTGAAATGTATTATGGTCATGTATTCATCTTCTCTTGAGGAAAGCAGCAGTTTGACAGGTGCAAGTAATGTATCTACTTGTTTGAAAAAATTAAAATATATAATATATTTATTTACATAAATAATATGAGTTTGTTTCTAATTTTATATATATATATATAATTAAAACAATATGACTTCTGAAATAATATTATTACTGTAATTTTTTAACAATATGTGAAAATACAATTGAATAATAGTATAATTTTTTTATATTAATAATGAATTAAAATTAAATTCAAGTAATATTAAATATAAACTAAAGTACATAATTCAAGTATGAGAGATTCTTAACGACTTCTGGACAAAAAAGTTTCTCACTTTATATTATTTATTATTTATATGTATCATATTAATTATAAAGGTTATTATTCTCTTTTACATTAATAATATTTTTTTAATTCATCTACCTTATTAGAAACACAATTAATCCGGTTGGAGCTCTGTTAAACCATAAACTGAGTTTTGATGTTACCATAGAATAAATGCAAATTAAGAAGCTTTTATATTCTAAAAATAATTAAGATTCTTAAATAATATCTAGAATTTAATATTGCTAGTGTCTTATGGGTAAATTAAAATATTATTTAATAACAAATAAAAGTATTCACTTTAAAAACATTTAGTACTTAATTCTTTAAATAATTAAGATAGTTTAATATGAAATATATTAAATGCTTCTTCACTCAACAAGACCCATAGTACACGAGGCTGAGATGATTTTTTTTATTTTTATTGAATAAATTCAAAGGTATCCTCCTGCCATAACTGAAATTAATCCCCATCGAACATCGTTTCGATGGCTCGAACGAGAGATCTCTGATTAAGGAACCCAGACTTCTCACCACATGTGCCAAATAAGTTTGGTTAGATGAAAATACTTTGATATATTCCAAATTACCTCATTCTGATCCGCAATTACATCACTAATCCCTAAGCCATCTCATACTTACCAATTACCATTTACCAATACCATAAAGGCATCAAGTATTTTAAAATGCTTAGACATAAAAACGCAGTTCTTTAGAAGGGGCCCCACGCGAAAACTTCTCGGGTTGATACAGGTATTATTCTTCTGATAGTCTTTTTTGTGAGCTAGTAAATTCAGGTGATAATTTTGACTTTGTAACGCAAAATTAAAGTAAAAAAAGTTAACCCCACTTTAAACATGTAATGGAGAACTCACAGTTACTTCTGTAGAAAGAGAGGTTAAGGCTAATGATGCCATTCAATTTTAAGCTTTGGGAAACCCCAAAAAAAAAAAAAAGTAGAGTGAGTGGTGGTGTAGAAGCAGGTTCATAGGGAATTATTGGTGGAATTGAGTCAATTGACAATGCATGCACATATTATTGCAAAGAAATGGCACACGGTGCAACTCATTAGAAGTCCTTGGTCATTAGTACCCGAAACATTGTGTTCTCCACTACATTTTCAAAAGGCATTGCTATAATAACCGTTATATGAGTTCCATATACATCCACCACATTGCATTGAGTAGTATCGCACGTGTGATACGAAATCATAATTTTTTTTCTTCTGGCTTATTTGATTTGTATTATATAATTACGTGTTTAATGTCTCTCACATTGTAGGAAATAATTTTATCTCATATACATACCTGTTGGGTTATTCAAATGTGATGAATTTAATGAAGTTTTGAGTTGTAATATGGTGCCAGACTCATGGTGAAGTTTTAGCCCATTGGTGACGGTCTCCTGCCATGGACTCCTCCGAAACCCGCCTGACTTTGATATCAGAGTCGGGTTGGACTCGAACGAAGCAGCTTGAGTATTAACGTGATTATATCAATTTTCTTCCCATGAGAAGATTCATTTCCTTATATAATTATTTGAATTTGATTGTATCAAATAACCAAGTAAAACAAGAAAGTCACTGTTTACAATATTTTCTAGCACGTTCCTGGCTCCCTACTGCTATTCCCCTCCTTTTTTGGTCAAAAGAAACAAAACAATTTAGTGCTTGTATCATGCATTTTCATAGTCGGTTGCATACATACGGAGTTCTTTCTGATTTCTTTATATTTTAGGGGAAAAAATGAAAAGAAAATTTATTTCTTTTTAAAATCATAATACTTTTTCTCTTGATTGTTAATTTTTTTTGGTTGATATATGTCACTTTTAAATTAAAAAAATAAATAGAAAAGAAGATATTTGATTCGATTCCGACAAATCGAACCACTATTATGGATTTACATACATGTGTACCAATGTAACAAAGTTGGGGCTGGCATAATTAGAACCACACTTGTACTCCAATATTTCAAAAACCGCATGATTCTTCACAAAAATGAATCTCTCCCACCACTTCAGTGACTTACTCAAGTAGGAAAAGATGTGAAGTTATTGCCTTTAACATGACAGTTCAAGATTACCTCGTCAAGGCTCCTCTCTTTCCTTGCCATCTAAGGGATATATGTATAGGCACAATTGCACAAATGTCTAAATATCACTACTATGTTGATATGCAATTTAAGCAATGATGCATTCAAAATAGAAAACTTTTGCAATTTATGGAACATGGAATTCTAATGTTTAATTTTAAGAAATAAGATAACGGGATGTGTAAATCTAAAAATGACTTAAAAATTTATGTATTTAAAAATAGACGCTTCATTAGCTGTTGTATATTTGAAAAATTAAATTTTATTGAGAATTCGTCATTGAAGTCACAAGCAAGGTTGACACACGTGTATTGATGATGAAAATATTAATTAAAATCTAACCAAACCTGACATAATTACCCATTTCAACCGGGTTCTAGTTTCGCATTAAAGAGAAAATGATGAAATTGTCCCTTTTCTTTACTAAAACATATAAGGAGAGGGTTGAAAGTTATAATCAATCTTTTTCTTTGGAGGGAAAGGAAATGTGGTGGTGAACATTAAACGAAAAGATTAGGGTGGAAAAAAAAGACTAAGAAAGTGGATTGGATGGTGTTGAGGATATTAAAAGGGAAAACCCCGGGAGCAAGGATTCCCTTTCTCTTTTGGTCTAACTTTGCATTGGTTTGTGGTATTTTCAAAAAGAAAATCTCACAAAGCTTTTCAAGTGCGGAGTGGTGAATGGAGAGAGTGTTGTTAGCTTTCCAAGCGTGGATGTTTTTGTTGGAGAATCCACAACCAAATGGCTCCATGGTATCATGTCCCACACTCTCTCCCCCACCAACTTGACCGCATTTTAATCCATTTTCCTCACCTATTATTTCCTTCTTTCTGCGTTCTTTTGTGACTGGGAAACGATGCTTCAAAGCGAGGGTAAAAAATGTTAAGGTTAAAAAACCTATTAAATTTATGTTAGTTTTTTTTTTTTCAACATGAAAAAAAAAAAATTTCCGTGCTGACATGGGTCCTATATACAATTTTTCTAACACAATATGTTTTTTATCTCCACAACATAAGATTTTTTTAATCTTAATTATAAAACCCTTAAATTTATGTTAGTTTTTAACTTTATACAACCGTCACCTAGTTTTTTTTTTTTTTTTAAATGTAAGCTTATTTACCAACCTCTCATATTCCATTAACTAAAAAAAATCAAAAATCAAAATCAAAATCCTTGTTGAGCATGTCTAACTCAAAAAAATTGTGTACTTAATTGGTCTCTCCTCTCTATAATTTCAACCGTTTTATTTTTGAGTGCCTGCATTTTAGATTTAACATTAAATTTACATTTTTGGTAACTAAAAATTAGATAAAGTATCGGAAATAGTTTTAATGACTGCAGTTTTATCTCAATAAGTATGTCAGTAGACTAATCACTAAAAGATATTGTTTCAAAAAGACTTACGGACGGGATATTGTGACAACCAAATAAAATTACGATCAATGTTAGGACCAATTATCTCACTGTTAGATTGGTAGTAGCGATCCGACGGTCCTCATTGGTCTCTTAAATGCCCCTCTATATTCATTTCTCTCTTCCCCTTCTCTATCTGTTCCATTCTCTTTCTCACTATACACTCTGCGCCACCGCCGCTGCATCCCGCAGAGAGCTTCGCCTAATACACGAGCTACGGTTCGATTTTTTCCAGATTTGATTTTTTGAGCAGATCAATTGTCGCGGTTTTTGAAAGTCCAATTAATATTTGATTTGAGATTCATCAAAGGCATAATGTCACTGATCGAACTTTTGAGGCTTTGAAGACACGATTTCCTATATTAATGTCTGCTCCTCCATACCAATTACAAACACAGGGGAACCCATGATTTTGATCTGCTCAAAAAATTGAAATAATTGATCTGCTCATTATTCAAGATTTCCTATATTCGTTTTGCAAGTGAGCTAGGGTTTGATTTTTCGAGATTCAATTTTCTTGTCTGTTCAAATTTTGATTTGTAATAATTTTCATTTTTTTTAGGTACTATTTTCCGTGAACCCATAATATGTCGTTGATTGAACAACTCACTTACATCCTGTGGGTGGTAACCACTGGGAGTCAAGACAACGAAGAGATAAAATCTTAATAATACCTTTGATGAATCTCGAATCAAAAAAATGAATCTGCTCAAAAAAAATTATGGTGATTGATCTGCTTCGCCCAAAAAAATTTAATAATACATTTGATGAATCTCGAATAAAAAAAATGAATTTGCTCAAAAAGATTTACAATGATTGTTCTGCTTCGCCCAATTTTTTTTAATAATACCTTTGATGAATCTCGAATCAAATATGGGCGGCGGCGGCGGCGGCAGAGTGTATAGTGAGAGAGAGAAGGGAACAGAGAGAGAAGGGGGGGAGAGAAACGAATATAGAGGGGCTATTTAAGAGATCAATGAGGACCGTCGGATCGCTATTACCAATCTAACGGTGAGATGGTTGGTCATAACATTGGTCATAACTTTATTTGGTTGTCACAATATCCTGTCCCAAAAACTTATAACAATTACATAATTCTCAGTAATAATGGTCAATAATATTTAATCTTTTTAAAATTTGTAATAGCTAACTTTTTAAATTTATGCAATTTTTTATTTATGTCTGCATATTTAGTGGTGGGGTTCGGAGGTGGTGACCCGAATTTTTTGTACAGAAAACTTAATTTTATTAAAAATAAAAGAATATAAACAAAAAAGAAGAAAAAAACTTGAACTTATTATAAAAATAAAGTACATTTTAGATTCTCAACAAAAATCACTGACCTAATTTAATCTTTTAGCAAAAAAAAATCGACCTGTGAAACCCTCTTAATTTCAAAATAAACCCATGTTAGTCTTTTTAAGAGACTAATGTAGGTCTTTTTTAAATTTCAGATGTACCACAATTTCGACTAACCAGGTCAATTTTGGATTTCAGAGAGACCGCGAGTCGATTTTTTTTTTTTTTTCTCTTAGAGATTAAATCTCGCCATGTAATTTTT
Organism: Gastrolobium villosum; assembly: GCA_032173675.1. Lineage (NCBI taxonomy): Eukaryota > Viridiplantae > Streptophyta > Magnoliopsida > Fabales > Fabaceae > Gastrolobium > Gastrolobium villosum. Next base: position 83,874 of record JAVKPL010000196.1, read on the forward strand.
ATTGAAGATCCAAAATAAATTTTTTTTTCCCAAATATTTGTATGTATACTTATACACAGTTACACCACTACAGGTCCGCCGATGGTTGTAAGTTTTTCCAATGGGCGTTGAAGTGGTTGTTTGATCTTCAAGTCAAAAGTTTCATTTTCGAAGAAGCACTCTTGTGGTAGCTTTTGACTTTTATCACACCCAGGTTAAATTGCAAAAGCATTGCATAAATTTTGAAAATAAAAATCATATATTTTCTTACTCACTACCTATTTAATCACCATTGGATCAATATTTTCTCTTTTTTCAAAAATTTTCAAAAATGTTATATAGTATTAAACAAAATTTCAAAAATGTTATTGTAATAATTATATATGAAAAATTGAGTTAGTTTTAAGTTTTTTTTATAGTAAAACAAACAAATATAAATATCTTGATTAGCTTTTTTCATATTAGAGAAAATTTTATAGTTAAAATGCTCTAAAAATCTTTTATTAAAAATCTCATTATATAAAATTTAAGCAAAGGCCAACCATCTATAGAAAAAGATTAGTTTTGAAACACACAATATAGGGGACGATACTGTAGTGGACTCTAGAAAGTAAAAATTAAAAAAAGAAAAAAGAATGAAAATTGGTGCCTCCTTTTGTCTATCCAATCATGTTAAAGTAATCCAGAATTAACTCAAGGGGGCAAAAACACAAAAGAGAGAAAGAAAGAAAAAATGAAGAAGTGAAGAAACAGTTGTTTGGTTAACTCTCGCTATCCATGCGGGTCTCTTTTGTCTCCTTTGCATTTGTTTAAATTTGGAACCTCGTCTGACGTATTGACATTGTAATGGATGCACTCGAATAACTACTACGTATGCATTTGATAGATTAAATAAAAAACAGAAATTAATTAAAGGTCTAGAACCATGCTGGCATCACATTAAATCGATTTTAGGAAGAGGTAGGGGGAAAAAGTAACAGTGAAAGAGATAGAGGAGTTTGTAAAAAACAAATAAAAAAATCATGCTTACACCTTATAGAATAATAGAATATGACAGGTCCACTTCTAAATATTTACCCGATGGCAAGTGTTATATATTGGTGACTCACAGAATGATGTCCCACTTTTCTTCCTCTTGGTGGGCAATGACCAAGAAGCTTGTGCTAGACCATGGAGATTTGTTATTAGTTGGGTGATCCACAAGTCCACAACCACCAAGCTCATGTCATTGCAAATGTCTTATTGGCCAATTTGGCATTATATTCAAAGAATAGTATATGATGGATATTTGGTAATAAAGTGACCATGATGATAAAATAAACAAAGCCTTGCAAAAGAATTATTTTATTGATTAGCTTATTGAACATGATATTAGAATCTCAAGTAACTTTTATTATTTTTCTCTTCTCTTCTCTTGAGATTCTTAAAGTAAGTAAGCAAAATATGTAAGAAATTTTCATATAATAATTCAACATAAAGATCGATACATGTATGATAGATAAAACACCACATATCAGTTTTTATTTTGAGAGAAATTTGTGTACCTAATTTGGGCCATGTTATCTTATCTATTGAGCGAAGAACCTTGATTTCATGGCTAGAATCTTCCTCTCTATGATCTATTTCAAAACGGCAGCCTTCTGCGGCGATGGGAGCATGACGGCTCATAGGACTTAATCCCAATATAAATGGGATAGAAATAGGACCTAACCAAATACCCTAAAAAAAGTTTGTATCCACTGGGTCCACCCATCACTGAAAACCAAGGTCACATAAAAGCCTACACTGCTGCCCAACTAAACTTAATACCAATAGATGCCAAAAGACCAACTCAACGTGATCACAATAGGCTTATCAAAATAATACAATTGAAATAATTAATTTTAAAACAAGAAAACTAATTAATTAATATTATTCAAATACACAATATCTTATCCGTTAACATATATATCAAATAGTTTTCTTAATTGTAAAAGAATTGATGCTTTGAATCTAAATTAGTATTTGGTGCAGCTGTTTAAGTACCAACAAAAGGTTAAACCCAATAGGACAGGGATGAAAGGAAGAAATTGATTGGGCTCGTTAATTGTTCCCTTCACTCCAAACAAGAAGGCATGAAAGTATGCATATTCTTATCAATTTAATAAGCTTAGAGCGCCTATTTATTTGGGTGCATTGAGATCTTCTTCTCTGTGCATAAGATTTCTTTCAGGTGATAAAATCATGGGTTACACACCCTTTTGTATTTTCTTAGTGGGGTGGTACTATGTCCTGTCTGTTCACGTTATATATGCTTTATCTTTTTGATTATTTTATTTATTAATTTATTCACCCCAGTTAAGGCTCTATTTGACATTGTTACTTACGGAAAGTGTTAGGAAAAACATAATAGTTCTGTTATGACTGGGAGAATCTCACGTTTTAAGCCCACACAGGATGCGATAACGTGAGGCTCAGTAAGTCATGACATACCATTATTACAGGGTAACGTTAATTTGACAATTTTAAATAAAAATATAGTTAATGCATTAAATTGCTAGATCATGTAAACATATATAATGTAATTCAGATTCAATAATGTTGAAAAGAGTACTCCTATCTGTAAGACATGATTTAAGTTATAACAAGTTTAAGTTTTGCGTTTGAAAGACTTATGCACTGTTGGAGGATTGGTACATCCAAAAAAAAAAATTAAAAAATTAAATGAATTTAAATTTCAATGCACTTTGAGTTTTATAATGTTATTCAATAATATATTGTCATATTATTTAATAAATAAATTAAAAGTATTAGTTCTTCAATTTATGATTAAATCAAACACGTGACAAATTTGAATAAATATAATGAGATAAGAAAAATAATACCACGAAAAGTATGTGGATCAATGATGGAGATTGTTCCAAATTGAAAACAAGAGAGTTTGGGTAGTATATTACCATTTATGGATTGAGTAATCAACACAGATGATAAATCTATCTCCAACTCATCTCAATTGAAGCCAAGCATGATAATGATATTTAGGTGCGTGCCAATAAACAGAACCGTTGGCATAATCACAGAAAAAAACAAGATTCTTAACAAATCATAATTTTAATAGTTGGGAGTACAAAGGAAAGAATGAAAAAGATAAAAAAAATGACGGAAGGAAAGGTTCTCCCTTTTATGGGATGACAGAACGAAGGACCCAAACAAAAAGTAGAGCAAAGTGTGGCTGTAGAAAGTTGTAGTCAGAGTCCAAAATAAAAATAGAAAAAGGTTCGAGTCAATGTAAGAAAGAACAAAACCAAATTGCAAAGCATTTATGAACCGGCTTATAAAGTAGAGCAGTCTTCGAAGTATATCAGTAAATACTTGCAAAGTTAACGAGCGTGATCACCACCAATGACGAGGCAATATATGTGTTAAATATCAATCTATAAACTTGTTGTGTTAAACTACACAAATTGGTTCTATTATATTTATAAGAGTTAGCATATAGATCATATGCTACAAGATACATAAATAATACTCCTATTATGAACCAAAAAAAGTGATTGTAACATAACATCAAAATAAATCTCCTAAATGAGAAACCAAAAATCAACAATGTGCTAAAAATGGCGTCGGAATGAACATCAACATGGAAGATGCCAGAATGATCATCAGCAACATGGACAGTGCTCCCCCTCAAGAGGAACTTCGGTGCCGGAATTATCATCGACAAAGACTTAATTTTTATTTATTTTTGTTTTGAAAGTGGGTCCATAAAAGTGCTGAGGTCGTGTTATCATCGGCAAAACAACTGTGCTGGAATGACTATCAGCAACATGGAAGGTGCTCCCCCTCAAAGGACGATGAATAGAATAAATAATCTTGGGAAGAAAGGTTAAAAAAAAAAAACACAAGATAAATTGCTTGAGAATAGATGTTAATATTTTTAGTATAAGAAAAACCAAAAAAAGAAATATAATTTTATATCTCCTATAACCATATAAACAAAAATGTGTTACGGATTAAGATTTTTGTTAGGCTCTAGATACTATTTTAAATATCAAGATACAATAATCCTTGTTGTGTTAAACTACACAACATTGGTTCTATTATATAGCAAACCAATTGAAGAATACAATGAGACACACACAATGTGGGACTTCTACACTATTCTAACACTAACACTCTTAACAATATGAATGAAAGGTTTTATAAGAATTATGTCGTAGGAAAAGTAATTCTATAAAGTTATAGAGATTCGTTTTACGTGCCTTAATTTTTTTTTATTTTAAAAAATATATATGTTAAATGACAAAACGAAAACCCATAAATAAATGCATAAAACGGATGTGCGTGAATCGAAAGGTTAAACACAAGATAAATTGCTTGAGAATAGATGTTAATATTTTTAGTATAAGATATAATTTTATTTCCTACATATATACAAAATTGTGTAGGATTTCTATAGGGTCATGTGAAAAAGAAAAAGAAAAAAGAAAATAAAAGCACTATACACTTATGTATATATAGAAAAAAATGTTTATCCTTTTGAATGACACAACTTATATCCTTTCACTCTCACAAAGAAGTGAGACCCACACCTTTATTTTTTTGTCAACTCTCTTCTCCTGTTCGGTCCTGTAAGACTGTATTGCTATACCGAATGATATGTGCTCAGAGATACCTTAAAGGTAGGTATCGTAATTGGCTTATAGCCTGTAATCCAATCATTGCGCACGAGTAATAGGCTTATAGCCAAGACGTGGGTGTGTGCACAGTGTTGGCAGTAACAATAAATAGGTCAAAAAAAAGTTGTGTACCTAGGGTCTTTAACCTCTTATTTATAAGGGTTACCTCTTTGGCTTCTGTAGATCTCCCAGTTGTAGTAGGATTCGACTTCCTTTCTGTTGAGATAGAGACTCTATCTTTAGCAGCCTTACTGTTTTATACTGTTAGGATAATTGGATAATTATCCTTTAAGGGATCCTTGGGTAGGTGGTTAGGATATGAAAATATTCCATAACAGTTGCCCCTAACGTGGCAGTTCGGAAACTCGGATTACTGGGGTGCCTAAGTTTGATTGACAGGTCGACCCTACCAAGGTACTATGATTCTGCCTTGAGTCTGGTGCGACTACCTCTTCTTGATTTATCTATCTCTTTCTCTTTCTCAAAATGACACAACTTTACATCCTTTACAATGACACACACTTTATCTATATATATATATATATATATATATATATATATATATATATATATATATATATATATATATATAGCTATATAATTATCTCTTGCAACATAAAAAATACTAATTCCTAAAGAATAATATAAAAATTATTAAAATAGCCCCATGTAACATTTTAAACTTTTGAGATATATGGGTTATATTTATCTCATTCAACATGAGATAACTCATCTTTCTACACACACATAACAAATGTGGGTCCCACTTTTTTTTTCTCCAATCATTTGTAGGTCCCCTTTATTATTTTATTTCACTAACATAAGATAATTTATCTACATCAACATAAAAAAAATATTTCTCATCACACACACACATATATATATATATATATATATATATATATATATATACATTTCTATATAGTTCAAAAAGGATGGTGTCTCGTTTTCATTTAAGAAAATACCAAATCTCAAATGAACATTATAAATACATAAGAAAAATCATAGATAGTACATTTCTGTTTATTTGTATGTAAAAATGGTTGCTAGTAATCATCATTATATTGAAATTTTGTTCGCAATTGTCGTTTGGTGTTTAATTTAAATTATAAAAATCGAAAATATTATAATAAGATGGTTGAATATATTTATAATTTTTTAATATAAATTAAATATTTACATATACTTACTGAATAATGGAGTTAAATCAATATTTACCTATTAAATCAATAATCCAATATTTCAACCGGATCAATGAATTGAATTTAATAATAATGGATGAAATTCGTATTTATGATTGTTTTGATGGTTTAGGCACATCCGTATATCACATTCACATCAACTGAAAGTATAATGGTCCTAAGTGGCGGGACCAATGCCTAACGAGCTTTTAACCCCAAAGTCCCAAAGCCTAAAGTTAGGCCATCGATGGTTAATAAGGAGAGAAACACCGTCAGGTGTAGTGAGTTTGAGATATGATATACCATTCGCTGATGGGTGGGTCCCCAACTTAAAATCTATATAATTCCTCGTTTGAACGGTCAAGCTAAATTATTGATGTTCATGTGAAACATTTTAGATACAGACTCTTTTCCATCTTGTAATCCCCATCATCGTCTCCTTTCACTTCTTTCTCTTTGCATCTTCATGTTCGCGCAATTTCTTTTTTCCCTTTCTATTCTTGTACTTCTTCCCATCTGACAAGGATTGTATGTTTGTACGCTTGCTTTTGGGCTTAATTGTGCAAATAAAGTAAGGGTTTTATGTTTATTATATTGTAGGAAAATTAATTGTGTAATGTTATAGAGATTCGTTTTGCGTGTCATATTTTTTTTTTCTTTTTGTTTTAAAATGTGTGGCTTAATTGTGCACATAAAATGTTGTGTGTACAAAAAATTTCCTACACACATAATATTTTGTGGGGCCCGTAGAAAAAAATAAAAAAAATCTGGCACGCAAAACGAATATCTATAACATAACACAATTACTTTTCCTACCAAATAAATTACAATAGTATAAGATTAACTTTATATGTCCAAAGCCATGTTCCAACCAAAAAAAAAAAAAACTGTGTGTACATACATATAATCTACTATAAAGCTATTCGGAGGTTTAACCATACCACATGGCTAAAGGTTGACTATTTCATGCGTTGGGCTTAATGCTGATTTGATTTGCAAAAATGAATGATACCTGGAATAAAAGCGGAGTATATATTTTATGGAAATGGATCCTTTTATATATAAAATTACATATGAGAAGATTCAATTCCATATTCTAACAATAAGACAAAAATTTAAAAATTAAAAAGAATAAGCAAACTATTATTAAGTTTAAACTTAGAAGAGCTTGTATTTGGAGATAAGCTAATTGGATTGAATAGTTTGAGTCTACTTAGCTTATGGGCGATTTCTCTTTACCAAGTGCACGCTTTGACAAGAGGGGTATTAGAAAAATTGAAGCTGGTGAGGGAAAAAAGCTATGCAGATTAAACAAAGGATACAAAATTGACTTTTAAGTTTTAAGGGACATGTTGCGTATAGCTAGCTATAGATAATATAATCTATATAGCCTTTGCTTTTTAGTCTAAACGGGTGATGCGGAGGATGTTCATGTTAAACAATGGCAATACACTGTAGCATGTTAAACAAAACTCTTCAATTTTAGTACTTCTATATTTGGGTTGAAAAGAAAAGAAAGGAAATCATAGGCTTCTTCTCCACCTTGTTTTCATTTTTTTCATATCTCATTTTGGGTTTTCCAAATTGCAAATTTAGCAAGATGATAGTAATTAACAAGGGGAACATGAATCCTTTGGCCGATCAACCATCACATAAGTAATATTAACGTGATTTGTTGACCGTACAAAATACGATGATTGAAATTGAGGAGGATATAATAGGAATTTCAGTATTACATTATGAGCTTAAGTTATAATCAGCAATGCACATGATGGGTTTTGAGGTTGGTTGGAGGGGAACGAGGACAAGGGCAACTTGAGTAACCCACTAACCACATCGTGTGGTTTGGTTCGAACCCAGGGACATGGTCAGGTCAACAATGCACAATGCGAGTGTAGTAGTGACTAACTAGTGAGTGCTCATTGACCCCATAGCAAAAAAAACAAAAACATTCACAAGGTTATGATACAATAACCCACGGGGCCACAGAGAAATAGAGAGAGAGAGAGAGACATTAACCATAGGCTTAGGCTACTGTGATACATCATTGTACACTTAAGAGCTTGCGTGCACTCCTGTGTCCTCACTCCTCACGCGCGGGCACGTATGAACTAATCTTCCACAACACTCACAAATTCTTTTGTATATTTCTTTACAATTCAATGAAAAAATTATTATTTTTAATCCACTTCAATCGAGGGCATATGTGTCAATGCATCTTCTATATAATTCAACAACCCTTCTTTCTTCTTGGTTACACACACGGTTACCATTTTCCACTTTGACTGTACTCAAGTCACGCTTGCTCCCTCTTCTCAACTGCTTCCGTCTTTTCCTCAACAATTACCTTGTATGTTCTCTTTTATCATTAGCTTCATGCTGTTCTTTTTAATGAATCTTATGTTTTTCTCTCTATTATTTCTGTAAGTTTCTTTGTGTTTTTTAATTTGGTTGTCACTCTTATTGCTAAAACTGTTTTAGTCTTGGAGATTTTCAATTCATGCAATCTGAATCTCGTTTTTCGCATGAGATCTCGTGGGGAAATTTGTTTTCTTTTGGAATTTTGGGTAATATTTTAATTTTTTGGCAAATTTCTGCTTCCATTTTTGAGCTCAGTGCTCTTGAATTTTCATCCATGGTTCTTTTACGAAGTTACATATTTTCTCGTTGTCACGTGTCTCCATTCCGAAGCTAATATTTTTTTTTTTTGAATTTTTCCCACCTTACTGAAGTTATAGCTTAGATTTTGTTATTGCAAATAAGATTCAAGAAAACCAAGATAAAATAAAAAAGAAATGAAAAGTTTTTCCTTTTCTTTTTGTTCTTACTTTTTTTTTTTAATAATTGATTTGGTTCTTACTTTGAACTGAATTAAAAGTTGTTAATCTGTGCAAATTGTTAGATCTCTGATGTCAAAGTTCTGTTGCAGGGTGCTAAACGGGTTTGTGTTTTTTTGTTGGCTGAAAGAGTAGTGGTGGCTTTCACTTTTTGGATAAGGATACAGCAGCATGCCGTGGTGGCTTAGTCTATCTGTTGATGTATACCGCAAAGTGATTTCCTTGAACCTGTATTGCAAAGTGATTCTGTAAATTGCAAATCCTGTGACCAAAACTTTTTTCCAATCTTCTCATTCTTCTCTTCCTATCCTCACTTCAATGGGATCCACTTTCTTTATTGTCGTTCCTTGTTATGTTCGTCAGATCAGTTGAAAGATAGCTACCACTTGTTGTTTTTAAGGTCTTTTGTCCAACTGAGTCTAGTTTGATTACCCGTTGTAACCTCTTTAGTTGTCATTAGTGGAGCCTTTTTCTCGTTAGCAGTTTACCAGTCTCATTAGTAACTAAATTTTGTGTCTTGTTCAATTCATCAAATTCTGTTCCACTGGCGCGGGACTGTTCAGACTTTACATTAATTGTTTGAGGGAACATTGTGGTTCTTCTATTTTGAAGGGTTGGAAAGTAGTTATGGTATTTCAAGCAGCGAGTCAAACCAGATTTCGGGCATTGAAACATGAGAATGGAACAGCAGGGAGCTCCACCATAATAGTTAGAATTATAGCATGCTTCCAACCTCTGAGAGAGTGCCAGGTAAATAGCCATATCTCTGAGATTATTAGTATTATTATTATTTTTGATTTTTAATAGTTTACAATCGCTCGGTTGTTCTCATGATCTTCATGGAAGATATTAAGTTATAAACTCATTAATTTTTGCTTTTGGGTTTTATACAGGCTGAATACTTCCGTCATTTGCTCAAACCTGTGACGTAATTGTTTTCTGCCTTGCTCCTTTTGGGTTAAAGAGGTGGTTTTAGTTGTTTTCCTTGTTGGTGAAAGAGAAGCCATTAGTAAGAGATAGCTCTTTTGTTGAAATCGTTTTTCTTCAGGTATATATTGCATTGTTAGTTTATCATTCATTCATTGGAATTTTTCTTATCTCTACTTGTCTTTCATTTTGGTTATTTGTTAATTCCATGGTTATATGTTTTTAGATTCTTTAGGTGATTGTTCTTGTTGAATGGGAGAAGATTGTGGAACCTGGATACCCCAGCTGCATTTTGATTGGCAATCACACAATTTGAGTTCCTTTGGTGCTCCCCTTGATGTGGGGAAGCAGAATGGTGCTTCTGCAGTTATGAATCCGGGCGTCGGTATGGTCACAAGAAATGAGCCATTGCCAGCTTATGTGCCCTCCGCACAACCTCATTTACAGTTAGCACCTTCTAATGAACCTCATGGTTGGTTTTATTGTTTGCCTCGATTTCGTCAGGGGTTTATGCCTGCCCCAAACTCCACTGCTCAGGAAAAACTCCCTGCTGGCCATGTGAAAGGTTTTAAGGAGGAAATTGCACCCAATGGGGAATCCGTTTTCCCTCAGAAGCAATTCATGGTCATTGACCAAACTGGTGATCAAACAACTCTCATTTACAGTTCAAGATTTGGGAGTCCTGTTGAGTTCCTTGCTTCCCGCGACTCAAAACTTCATGGTTCTAATGATTTGAATGGGAATGAACATTCTTTAAGAAGAAATTTGAATCATGAGGTTGGACCAACTTTGAATGATAAAGTTGATGAAAATAATCAGGGAAATGACATTGAAAGCGAGATGCATGAGGACACAGAAGAAATTAATGCATTGCTTTACTCAGACAGTGATGGTTATTCCACTGAGGATGATGAAGTTACTAGCACTGGGCATTCGCCCAGTATAATGACCACTCATGATAACCATGAGCCCTTAAAGGGAACAGCCGAAGAAGTTGCTAGCTCTGCTGGAAAAACAAAGAAGCGGAAGCTATTCGATGGGGTGTACGATGACACGCACCTCATGGACACTGCCAGTTCACTGAATCTGAGCAGACCCTTTGACATGGGTGGAGATGATGCCGAATCAAGATGCTCTAGTGGCAACTACAGTCAAGGGTATAAGAAGATGAGAAAGGAGAAGATACATGATGTTTTAAGCATTCTTCAGTGCATTGTTCCTGGTGGGAAGGGCAAGGACCCAATCGAGCTTCTGGACGAGGCCATACGTTGCTTGAAGTCCTTGAAACTCAAGGCTAGAGCTCTTGGACTTGATGCCCTGTAAGTCGGAGACTTCTTAGCATTTATCAATGTGTGTAGTACGTTATATTTTGAGTTTTGGTCTGCAGAATAAACAAGGTATATTCCCGTTTTATCTGAAGATGTATTTGGCAAAGAAAGGGGGTGTGGAAGTGTGAAATCCAAATATTATGAAGGGACCCTTTTTCAATTGAGTTGAAACTTAGAAATCAGCTGGTCCTGCCTTTGTAATTTGTGTGTTGTGTGTGAAGAAAGAAGGGGAGGTAATTCAGCATAATATGCCGCAATAAAGGAAATATGAATCATTAGTCTATGTCTTAGGGGTTAGAGAAAGTAGCACTATCGCTGGCATGGGATGTGAGCTGTTTTGAATGAGAAGACTGGTTGTTCCATAAAGTGCCCAAATATGAGAGTGCACGCGTCTTGGTTGTTATGTGGCCCAACCTCACTACCTCTTTTTGTATCCTTGTCATGTTCAATCCTTTGTGGGTTTACCTTTTCTCTGATGTACAAATTTTATCACTAGCGAAGCACCGTCCCTTTTATGAAAGATTGACAACTTGGGGAAGGGCCCCCCTCCTCAAAGACTCACAATTTTCCACTTGGAGGAGACGGTACAGTAATGTAACTCGCTTGGGGGAAACACTGATTTTTGTGTTGTATGTTCTGTTTAGTGGTGTTATTATTATGGGCTTCTGTTTGTGTAAGGGATGATATCTTGGTTGGATGTAATTCAATGTGGTTGTTGGTGTTACTGTTGTCTTTTTGCCTCTCTAGTTACGTCGCGTGCTCGCATTTATAATAATGAGAAAGTGAAGTGACGACGCGTTTTTTAATTTTTTATTTCCTTATCTTAAAAAGTTTTCTTTGTTTAATGTACTTAAAATTGTAATTATTATTGTTATTTAGATGATTCCTGTGTGATGACAAGTATGAAAAGTTCTCATGGATGGTGGGGTGATAAGGGCCTAAGGGGACCACAGCGTTGAATTATTAGTGAAGAAGATACATACATATATATAAATGGGAGAGATAAAGAGAGGAAGGGGGCATGGTGGTGGTGGTGAGTGGTCAATAGTCATGGTAGGTATCAAACGAAAGAAAAAATCTTGTACAGTGTTTTGTCATCCATTGATCATATACTGTGTAAACGAAACTTGCCATTGCTTGAGCAGCTTGTTAGTATGCGTTTTCTTGGTGGCCCCTCTTTTCTTGGTGGCCCCTTTTTTAAATCTATTGTAGTTTTGGCTCAGTATTAATGACTATGAATTGATCAGAGGGGTCGACTAACTCCTCTAATTGAACCTACCGGTTAGTATTATAATATCGTGCCCATATCTTGCATCATTCGTGGTAAAATTTATCTTTAAATCGTATTTAATGATGAAACATAATAATTGGAGAGTAAATCAGACGAAGTTCGATATTAACATGAAGCGCATTTTAATTAATAAAAAACATTATTACATATTTTAATCGTGTATAGAAGATAGAATTAAACATTTTAAAAATTTAAAGATATTGAATATTTTTGCTTTTTAAATAGTTTTTATTTTTAATTTTTTAATTTATGCCATAAGAGAACAAAATTACAAAATCTCCTAAAATTTACCTTAATTCAACTCAATTCAGCTTGGCTAAAGTGGGGTAAAACTTTTTAAGAAACAGTGTACATTTATAATGATTAAAAAATTAAGTTGGAATTGTGATAAAATATATTTAATATTTTTTTTGAAAATTAAGTTGGAATTGTTATCCATTGATCATATACTGTGTAAGCGAAACTTGCCATTGCTTGAGGAGCTTGTTACAAGTCCCACATTGGTTGCTTATATAATTAATATGAGGTTTATAAGGTCTTGGACACTTTTACAATTTGAACTAATTTTTGGGGTGGTGATCTCAAGATCTGTAATATTTGGTGTTTTCATTGAGAGACGAGGCTACGGAAAGGGCTACCTAGGTGTCTTTGGGTACTGAATACTGATAGTGAGTGAGTCCCTCCCAAGGAGGAGGGAGGACTACGTCAGTGTCGATAGAGTGAAAGTCACCGTGGACATCAACCCTTAAAAGGGGTGGCCTCTCTTTTCTGGGTGGAGGACATAGATATTAGATAGGGTGGAATTTGAATCCCTTTTATTCATTTTTCTTCCGGGATCATTTTGTTCAGCAATGCATTACCAAATAGAATATAAGTATAGTTTTTATTTTGGTTATAAATACTCAGTATTTTTTTATATCTATTTAGTTTTGGCTCAGTATTAATGACTGAATTGATCAGAGGGGTCGACTAACTATTCTAATTAAACCTACCGGTTAGTATTATAATATCGGGCCATATCTTGCATCATTCTTGGTAAAATTTATCTTTAAATCGTATTTAATGATGAAACATAATAGCACCGTGTTGCATTATTATATGGGTTTATCATCTATCATTTAACATGACCAGAAAAAGTTTTCTACACATACAACATTTTGTGGGGCCCGCAGCAAAAAAAAACTCCGGCACACAAAACGAATCTATATAACATAATACAATCATTTTTCCCACAACATAACTCTTATTATATTTACATTCATAAAAATGACAAGAATAATTGCTTGTTTGTTCCACTGTTGGGCTTCATGGATGGCGCAGGCCACTTGTTTCTTTTTTTTTGGGAAAAATGTAAATATATATTAACCCAAGAAATAAACAATATAGACGGGGCATACCTCGCAAAATCAAAATAAAACATATGCACTCAGTGCAAGAGCCGAAGCTAGTCCACTAGGGGCATGTGCCTAATACAAATGTGTCATGTGAGTGTGTCTATAAACAAGAAATTTAATCTTGTTAGTAACCTCATCAACCAAAAAGGGGACGTGCTCAAAAATAAGCAAATTTCTGGCCAACCAGATACAATAAACTGTCATAGCTATGAGGTATTAGGCACATTTTAAAGAAAGTATTAAAAACTAGTAATAAGTAAAAAGAATATTGATTCGGTTTTAATGTATGAACTTTGAGAGGGATTTAAATATCTTCATCTCTTATCTGTCTCGCCTTTTGGATTAGTCATAGCCGGCTCAAAGAGTTGAAACTTGTGGAAATAGCGAGTAAGCCATCTCACCTAAAAAAATAATCTTAAAAAGATAATTAGAGCTCGGTTAACTAAAAAAATACTAAAAACTGTTCCTGGATAGAACAAGAAATTAATCCCGGGAAAGGCGTGGTTAGTCTGAACAGTTATAACTATCTCATTTCTAAAATGTTGTGCGGCAATTTGTACCTAACGTAATGTCTCCGTTAGCATGTTTAATGACTAAGAAATCGAATAAAACATTAATAAGATGACGAAAGGCAATTTATTTAGACAAAAAATTCAAGCAGCCATCGCCCATCACTTATGACTATGCTGTATTTTGATTCTCCATCTCTCTCCGCTTTCTCAATTAATCTATACTTTTAATTTGGTGGCCATAAGTGGAAATACTTAAGAGAAAGTTTCCTCTACCTCTCATTAAAATTATTATGTCATGTTTTAATTATTAATGGACAAATTAATATTGATAATTTATCATTTTTTATTCCGATATTATTCTTTCTCATCTCTCATTATAGTTGATATATTTTAGCAATTAATGGTTAAAATCCTTCTATATATAACATGATCATATTAAATATTGCATAAGAAAATTCATTATCATCCTCCACAGTGGCATTGTACTATTGTGCACAAAATTAAAAATTAGAAACAAGTGTTGCAAAATTCTAATGGCACACTCTGTATATCCGAAGTCTTTCATTTTCTTGCAATCTCATCCGATGATTAGGTGAGGACATATAAGTAGATTAGGTTACTATTTTAAGGTTTTGGTTCCACATGTGATATAAAGCTTATAAATGTGTTTTTTTTTGTAAATTTATAAATGTGTTTTTTTTTGGTAAACTTATAAATGTGTTTTTTATTATGTCTATTTGGTGAAAAGTAAGCTCGAGAACAAGCCTATCGACTCAAATTGAGCGAAGAAGTTAAAAATTGAAGAGCAATAAATAATATGTAATGCTCTAAAATTTGCACATGATTTTTTTTGAATTTTGAATATAGGTGAAATAAATTTATCATATCAGTATCTTTCAAAAAAATAAATAAAAAATAATCATACCAGTACTTGGATTATTTTACGATGGAATGAATGTAAGTTTTCATTTCATTGTTTGTAAAATGAACATAATGATAAAAATATTAGTAAAACAATAAATTATTTCCATTCCATATCACCAAATTAGGGAGGGAAAGAGGTATTGAATGAAAAATATATTCCATTGTGGATAATGATAGCTAATATTATATTATTCTATTCTATTCCTATATAAATTATTCATTTCCATCAATTCAAACATAGGTTGAGGCAATGTTATTAAATTTAGATGGTCATTAATTCGGTTGAAATACTAGGAGAGCGAGTCACTGATTCAACTGCCGTAATCGAATTTATATAAAGATATATAATAAATTTATAAATAAAAATAATATAATAATCAAAGTAATGTAATTTAGTGATTAGCATTTTACTCAACCGATATGGTATCGAGTTTTCAGAAGCAATAACTCGTGATTCAAACCTAGCATATCTTTTTCAACAACAATCTTGTTTTTCATTCAGCGCAACAATCAACCCCAATGTTCATTCTTCATAATACTTTAACTGAAATTTGTATTTTGCATGACAATTAAAAATAGAGATATATTTTTACAAGGCCATTTTGAATTTTGCAGTTGATTCTCATGAAATAGTTTCTAAATGAGAAATCATACTTTAGTGATAGTAATGAAAAAGATTTATGATGTGTTTTGAGTTGATTAGACATCACAATTCAGCTTCTCTCTTAATTTAGATTCTCCCTCTCCCTCTCGCTGGTAATGAACAACAGGATATTATTTATCTTGTTATTTTTCTTCATCTTACTTTGTGATTAAAAAAGAGTTTTATAAGAGTTATGTTGTAGGAAAAGTGATTGTGTAATGTTATAGAGATTCGTTTTGCGTGCCAGAGTTTTTTTTTTTCGCGGGCCCCACTAAATTTTGTGAGAGTATGAAAGTTTTTCTGATCATATTAAATGATAGATGATAAACCCTTAAACAAAATGATCCATCATGGTTGGCGAAGGCTTTGTTTTTGTTGGCCCATGATTCGGTGAAGCCTCATCTGGCCTAAAAATGGAATCTGTTAACATAGGCTCTTCAAGAATAATTTTATTGGCCCAGTTTGGGAAGCCTCTATTTTGTACCAATGTGAACACAGACTTTAATAGAAGACGAAGAGAAAAAGTCCAACAACCTTAAATAGGTGTTTATTTTGTACCAATGTACCAAGGAAAGAAAAATAAAGTCACCCCTAAACTTTATAGTTTTTTTAAATAGGTGTTTAATTTCGTTCTATTTAGTTTCTAAACTCCTATCGTTGTTGCAGTAGATCCTTCTGTTAACTTGTGATTAACTTAATTACTAACTGCGAATAAATTCTAACCTTTCGTCCTCACTGAATATAAAACATTCATTTGTAATTTTTAATTAAAAAAACCATATTATCTTTAAATTTTTTAATTTCTTAATTTAAATAAGACTAAAAGAGAGAAAACGTTTGAAACATTACCCCTTTCTCGACCAAGATGAAAATGAACATGTTACCTGCGCTTTCTATGAACACGTCCATAGAAGACCCATGCAACAGAACCCCATTTTTATTGATCCATATTTGTAGATTAACTTGTTTCTATTTTTATTAAACAAAATGTGCTTCTACTAAGAGCTAGTGCTATTGTGTCAAAATTGCTCTCTTGTTATTGCTGTTGCCAAGTTGTTTGTTAATTAGAAAAATCTAATAAAAAAATTATTAACGTAAACAATTTATAAGTTTAAGTTATTGAGTTGAATTAATTGCATTATATTGTAGGAGAGATTAGGGGTATAAATGCCCGGCCCGGCTTACATTAAGCCTGGCTTGACCCGGCCTTTTACAAAAAAATAGAGTGTGCTTAGACTTATAATAAAGTCTTTTAAACAAATAGGCTGTAGGCCAATTTTGCCAAGCCTGCCTGAAGCCTCGTAGACTGGCCTATTTAATTTATTAAAAAAATAAAAATAAAATAATATTTATTTTATGTGGTATGGCAAAGTACCAATAGCAACCCTAATTTTTATGTGCACTGCCGCTTAATACCATGGAGCAATGGGTACCTTGCTGATGTTACTAATGAAGATCTTTCAATAATACTCTTCTTTCCCTTGTCTTAATGGTGGTTTAAAGATTTTTAGATGAATGACATTCTCTTGTAGACTTTATTTCAGCTTCCAGTAATTGTATTTTTCTTATTTTCCCTATTTCTTTGACTTTATTCCTCTATGATATACATTCTAGAACTGTGGTATTATGTTGACTCTTTCTTGTTTGTCATTTTTTTCTTATGAGAAGTATTAGTGCATGTATGAATAAAACTTTCTTTGCTCTATACAATTATATATATTCTTTTGCTTATTATCTATAGTGGTAAGCCTACAAGGCCTGTAGGCCATGTCAGACTTTCTTATTTTTATAAGTGGATCGGGTTTGACCTACAAATAAAGCTTTTAACATGCCAATAGGTCAGATAGGCTGAATTTTTTTCACATAAGTTTGGGCCCCGCCAGCCCAACCAATTTACACCTCAATTGGATTGATCATGACAAAGGCCACAATTGGAACCGCAAGAGCGATATTAAACATAGTTTAAATCAAAATTTAGTGTGCTAAGAGATATCAACCATTATTCTTGTTCACGCACCAAACAGTTTAAATTTTTAAGTTGATTTGATCATTGACAAAATTATTTGTGTCTGTAATTCTCTTGAGTTTTCCTGTGTACCTATTTTGTCTGTTTAATCAGCAGTGAAGACCTTGAGACTCTAAAAACTTTGAGCTTTCCTTAAATAGTAACCAAAATTAGAGAATAGAGGAAAACCTCTCTCCATGACATTGTATGCATAACAATAGCTGGAGTTAACTTTGTCTCCTTTTGTAACATCACAGGCGCTTCATGCTGTAGTGCATATGATATGAAGCTGGACTCATCAATGATGCGGTAATGATACTGATAGGAGGCTATTACCGCATCATAAGCTTTCAAATTGTAGTGATATGAATAAAATCCTGCGGGGTTAATCGTCGTATGATTAAACTTTTCATATAAATTATGCTACAATAAAATATTAACAGAACGTATGGCAGGTATCAGGGATAGATAACAGTTGTATGAAGGCTTTTCTGGTTAATCATTTCACCTCCTTCTATTAACTTTTCTCCTCAACTTCTTAGTTTTACCATCATTAACTAAAAATAATATATTTTGTAACACAAAATTGATGCTGTGATAGCCTCATAGATTACCGCATTACCGCATCACATGATTACAAAAATCAATTAATCATTAGACCCATTTCCCAGAATGATACTGATAGGAGGCTATTACCGCATCATAGGCTATTTGAATACCTGCCATATATTCTGGCTAACCTTTATTGTAGGTTTGAGAATTTTATTTTATTTTATTTTATTTTTGGTGAAATAGATTGAGAAGTGGGGCCATGCCTTTAGTTATGTTTTATTCCGGTCAAATGTGTTAGAATAAGAAGATTTGAATTAGAAATATTATTGTAAATGTATTAATGTTTGTAACATATAGGAAGTAAATATTATTTGTAACAGATAGGAAGTTTTATTGTATTAAGGTTAGTAATGGAGAATTTTTTTAGGGAATTGTTAAGAGGTTTTACAGATGATTTGTGTATAAATACTCCTCAATCAAAGAGGAAAAATATGAATGAATTGAAAGTATTTTAGTATTCAGAAATTTTACAAAATGATTTTGGGTGGCCAACCCAAATGACTGCTTAACAAGACCACCAATCCACCATCACTTAAAATGTGGAGTGTGTGACTTCTAGATTTAAATTTGGGGCTCTCGCTCATAAGGGATTGGGTGGGGTGGAGGAGAGAGAGTGAAAGAGAAATTAAAGAGAGATGAGAGAGAAGGAAGAAAAAATAAAAAGAAAAATCCATGTGTCACTCCCTTAATGGGAGGACCTTCATGGGGCAGGAGCATACTAAAAATTCCCATGACTTCTCTATACATGTGTCCCTCACACTCCCCACACATGTATGACCTTTTACATGTAAGAGGTTTCACACCTAGTGGTGCCCACAAAGCTGGAAACGGTTATGGCAGAACCATAAGACTAAAAACAATTATGACATCACATTTTATGTACTAAAAGAGAATCTCTAATGTCTTATATAAAAGGGTCTCAGTCCCTTGTTCTCCATTCGCTCTCAATTATTGTTAGTATACTAAAATCTCACTTCAACCAATAGAAGTATCCCAACTTCACCTCCTCAATTATACCCTTAGCTAGTCAGAGGCAAGTATAGAGACTTCACAGAACTCTATGGTCTATACCACTCTCTTATTTTTGCCAGATTAACATACTTCATCCTATAAGAAAAAAAAAATCATACCTTCATAATCTGATTGAGTTCAAGTACATAACGAAATTCAAAGCGTAAATGTATTTGATCAAAAATGAGTAAATAAAGCTGTATTTATATTTGATTTAATCTAAAGTGTATTATGACTTTAACTTATCGAAATTTAAAATTATATGTATTTTTTACTTGATCAATTTAAAGATAAACTCATGTTTGAGTTTTCTGGCGGCTTCTTTTACCAAGTAATTGGCTTCCAATCGTTGTTTGTACGGTTTGAATGGTTATTCTTCTAGACTTGTAGTTATAGCAGGCCAGCCACGCAACCTTAAAAAAAAAAAAAAAAACGTGTGACTCGGATTAGTGGTGATATAGAGGAATTGATGGTACAGGGCAAAATCATATCTTTCTTTTATGTATCCACCAAAGCCGAAAGTAGATTCTAATGTTCCATGCCATCAATTTATAATGGACAGGGAGCGTTCTCCCTCTATTTGGTGATGACCATTTTCAACATCCTTTGTTGTTTACCTAGTTAGTGCAGTATCATCAAGAAAACTAACAAAAGCCTTAAAATGGGGAGCGAGACCCGTTTGTGTTTACCTATTGATTAAATGATATAGTTTTGTACACATGTGCTATGCTAAGACTGTTAATCGCTGTTTTTAATAAACTAAAGTTTCGAAAAACAAAAACAAAAAGGAAAAGGAAGGCAAACGTGAAGAAATGAATGAGACTTGTACGGTATGTTAATATGATTGGGAGAAGCAAAAGCATAACGCCAGGGGTAAGGGAATCTTTCAAAGTGTTGAACGCAATTATAGGCGTAGTTTGGCAAATTGGCTTGCTTATGAGTTGGCCTTTGTTATTTTGAGAATAGTAACCTTAACGACCACGTGCTTTACCTTTCTTTGGTTAATATGTTCACAATCCGCTTCCTTTATTATTCACGGTGTATTTGGATTAGAGATACGTCTTAACTGAACTAGGTTAAGTGCGTCAATGGAATTTATATAAGTATTAAGTGAATTATATTTTTATAGAACTCAAAAGTTCGAACTTTAAATACATCACTTATAAAGAAGACCTAATTATATCACGTGAAAACAAAAAAAAAAGCAACAATGGATTTATGTTACCAAAAGGATTGAGAGAAAAAAGTATAAACAATAGGGTGAGATGATGCTCTGTACGAGGAACATAATAAAAAAGAAAAGAAAAGAAAAACTATTTTACTAGTTGTGACCATGGCGATGGACCGTCCGAATATAAACTAATATGTTGTGGTGATCTCACCAGAACCAACTAAGCCATATCCGACAGAAACATACATTAGCCTTAACTAATAACTAGATTGGTTACCTGTGGTGGTTGTGACCAAATCAATCAATAGAAGCCACGTTGCCACTTGGATAAACTTCACAATCACATGTACAAGAATCTGTTTATCCAACTGCCACCTATTTGGTAAGATTTATATTACAACCTTTGACTTCATTAGGAAGATCTAACGGTTGTTATGAGCTTCACTTACAAAAAGCCAGTGAGATTGGAACAATTTCTCTGTTTTGTTTTCTAGAGTAGTATTAGTAAATAAAGAATTAACCAGTACAATCAGAGCGCAAGATGATGCCCTTAATAGAATAATTGAGCGTGCAATGTGACATAGGAAAATCAATTGTAGATTTGTAGTTGTGTCAATGTTGAAGATGATACCCTTAAATAATAGAGAGCATGCAAAGTGAGTATGTGACATGGAAAAGGAAATTGTAGTTCTCTCAATGTGGAACCGGAAAGTGTGGTGGGTTCCATGCGGCAGATACGGTTGCTCTTAATTCCACCACTTAGCCTTTTTGGTCTAACCATTGTTCAATTTCGGGATTAGAAGTCCTCATCTACCATTCCTTTTTTTAGAGCCTATGACTATGCCAGGAGAGGCTATTGAGGCCATGATCATGACATCCTTTAGAATATTATGGGGGAGAATAGGACCTATAAATAAATTAATCAATTAGATTTATTTATTTATTTATTTTCAAAGGCTAGCTAGCTTTGAAAGAATGTCCCTATACGCCTTGCCATTCCCCTAACAGCATCCATTATTAATTGATTTCCCTTTTCCTACATCAACACGAAATTCCTGTATGCAAACTTAACAAACACGGTGACACGGAAACTCAAGTCCTCCACCTGTTTATTTATATATAGATCTATAACTTTGTTCTGTCATTAATTTGTGGACCTCTTCTTCCCCCCTTTTCTTTTGTGGCCATTGGTTTATAGTTATTCATCAATTTATCATTATAATCTCTCCCCCTTCTTTCTCTCCCTCTCTTTCTCTCTCTCAATGAGAAACTCATAACAGCAAAACATGACAAGCAAAGGAACTGACACAACAGGACAACCCAACACAGAGTGTTGCATGTGTGGGGATCTCGGTTTCTCTGATCAGCTTTTTCAATGCAAAGTCTGTCAATTCAGATCTCAACACAGGTAAAAAAAAATCACTTTTTTCTTGTATGGTTTAATCCTAACTAACTAGAATGTTATTGGTTATTTTGTTGGCAGATACTGTAGTAATATCTACCCCAAAGATGAGTCTCTTGGAACCTGCAATTGGTGTTTGAGTCAGAAAGAGGATACAAAAGATAAGTCACCAAACTCTCCAAATTCTTCATCATCTCATAAGAACAACAGCAGCGCCGATGATGATAGCAACAAGGGCAAGAAAATCAAGAACAGTAACAGTAACAGTGCTCAAACTATTGTAGGCAGAAAGGGACTCAGAGGGAGTGCCCTTCATCTTCAACTGCAGAAACCCATCAAGAAACACAAGTCACCAGAGGCAAGATCACCATCCACCACGTCCACATCTCCATCGGTTTTGATTTCAACACGCAAGAGGATCATCACCAACGGTTCTTTGGAGGAGAAGTTGAGAAGGACCAGATCAGAAGACATAATCACTCACACTAGTAGTGGTGTCACGAAGCAGGTCTTTAGGAATAAGGTCAGAAGGTACAAGCTTTTGGATGAAGTTTCAAGTTAAATAAAAATAAGCTTTTAATCAGAAAAAAGAGAGTTTTGTGAGAGATGAATGAATATATATAAGAAAGAAAAAGTTCATGGTTTTTGTTTCCTTTTGGGCTCCAAATTTTTGTCCCAAATCAATGTATAGAACAATGGTGAATGAATGAGCTATAAAAAATGTTTAGACACACTATTACTTGCCAGTTGCCATTCCCAATATTTCCATTTTCTCCTCGAATATCATTAATTTGCAAGGAAATTTAGGATTTAGTTTGTCAATTGAATATCAAAGCGGTTTGAGAAAGAATGCTCTAACAGCATAATTCACCATATATATAATCCTCTAAGCTATTAAGAGTGAGTTAATGATGAAGAGTTTGGATAATTTGTAGAGTTTTAATGGTGACAAAAACTTCATATACCCTCTTATATTTTTCTCTAAAATATAATAGCATCCGTTCCATTCAATGGGTTGGAAACTTGAAGGGAAGATTAGAGAAGCAAAGCATGGTTAGTTTCTATTTTTTTTTTCATTCTAATTAATGTGAATGAGATTGAGCTCAGTGTATGAGTCACAAGATTCTTAAGTGAATCATGATAAGGACGCGTGGTTGAATGCCATAAAGTCCATAGGAGGAGCGTTTTGTAAGTTTGCTAGAAGTTTCTAGGCAACATGGGACACGCTTTTGAAGTGGGGTTTGGTCCTTGAAGGACGGAGAATCAATTTACACAGTACCAGACAAAGCTTGACTGTGAGGTCAACTCCAAGTTGTGTGAAGTTTTTATTTACACCAATCGCTGCGAGATACTATCTTGTATTGTGGAGTGTGGACACCAATTTGCTTGCCCACGAGAATATTTTGCTGCTTTTTGAATTTAGATTCCACACTGACATAGATTCCTAGGAAAATATTGGAAATATGGTTTGATTTAATGCCTAATATTATGAAGAAAATGAATCATTTAGAATAAATTGACTTGTGAAGTGCAAAATTGTGGAAACTTGATGCCATTGCCATACAACACAAGCCAATCAATCAGTAATCACCTTTTGTTAATGCTAAAAAAATCCCGCATTTCCCAGGGATATTATTGGATCTAAGTACGGTTTACGCCTTTCTTTGCGTAGTGCTTTTTTTTTTTATGGAGATGCAATTGGCTAATAAATCTTGCATTAAACGGGTCATTATTCTAAATTTAACGTGTAACTTGGAGGAATAAATAATAACAATAAAAATCGGCACGCAGGTTTACAAAACACAATTGTTCATTGCAACTTAAAATGGAATTGAAGGAACTGGATATAGCGTTATTCTCTGGCGCTGCTCAAAGAGGACTTTTACAAAAGGAGATTGTTAGAAAAGGGTCACTTATTGCACATAAATATTGGATTGTACTGTACAAATGTCAAAAAAAAAAAAAAATCTTTCTTTTATCAGAATTAATGGTGCAAATCACAAATTTTTATCTTGGGAAGATATTACCTAACTGCTATTTTTGTTTAAAAGATTAGTCTCATTCTAATATATATAGAAATATCCTAACGTAAGGGGAAAAAAAGTACGATTTTTGTAATCAATAGTAGATGCAGAAAATTAACGAAGGTGGGCACTGATCAATAAGTTCAAATACATATAGATTTAGGTATGGTCTGGAATGTGATTTGCGAACAGCTGCCGGTAGGCTGAGTATGGTTTAAATCTATATCTGGACGGATTGCGGCTCAACTGGACCGATGATGGAGGAAGAAGCAAATATTATAACTTCCAATAAAAGAGATTGAGGTTTGAGAGGAGATGAATCAATATGTAGATGCAAATGATGAGTGTGGAATAGAGCTCTATGATGTTAGATTTGGATAATGAAGGTGGAGGAAAAAAAATTCACGGAAAAATAAAATAGGAGGAGAGAAATTAAAGGGGTAAGATATCGTAACAACCAACTAGGGTTACTGCCAATCAATTCACCGTTAAATGATTATCTTGATCCATTGGTTATATTTATTTCCATCTTTGTATGGTTATGATCCTCATATTTAATTTAAAAGCATTACATATGAGAAATCATAACCATATAAAGGTGAAAATAAATATAAAGTATTAAATATGCAGAATTATAACCATACAAAGATGGAAATAAATATAACTCTTGGATCAACATAATTGGTCTAACAGTGAAATTGATTGGTAGTAACCCTAATTGGTTGTTATAATATCCTACCCCAAAATTAAATTGGAAAAACTTGAAATTTAACATAATGGTATATTTGTAATTTTACATCATATTTCAAGGGTAGGCACTTATCCCCCTTCTCATGTAAGTAGATCCGCCCCAGCTTTGATATTAAATAATATTTTTAATTTATGTAGTATATATTATATTTAATATTCGATAATTTTGAATCTAAACCTATAATATTCATAAATTTAAAAACTAATTATATTATATTGTCCAAACTACTACACTAATTCTATATTAGTAGTATAAAGGAGATTTCCTCCTTTAGGAACCTTTTTTTTATCATCAAAATGTTAACATAATTTAAAAAAAAGTATTACATCACCACTTAGGGTTATAATAAATTTCGTGCGAGTGTGAATAATTTTGTTTATTATATTTCAATAGGATTCTTCAAACAAATAAGAAGTCTGATGTCTTTTGGAAGAAAAGTTTGCTTGAGCATATTTACAAAAATACAAGAGATATTCAGAATTATTCTAACTATAAAGGCATTAAACTTATGAGTCATACTATGAAGTTGTGGGAGTTATTGAACACCGCTTGAGGAGATAAACCAATGTCTCTGTAAATCAATTTGGCTTTATGCCAAGAAGATGTACCATGGAAGCCATTTTCTTGATGCGACAATTAACGAAAAGATATCGAGAAAAGAAGAAGGACTTACATATGGTGTTTATAGATTTTGAGAGGCATATGATAGGGTCCCAAGAAAAGTATTATGGTGGTTTCTTGAGAAGAAAAGAGTACTAATAAAGTATGTAGATGCAATCAAGGATATGTATGATGGTGCTACTACATGTGCGAAATGGAACATCAAATAATTTCCCTATCACGGTAAATGTACACCAAGGTTCTGCTCTAAGTCCTTATCTTTTTGTTTTAGTTATGGATAAACTCACAAAATATATTAAAGAGGAAGTGTCATGATATATGCATTTTGCAAAGGATATTGTGTTTACTGATGAGACCAAGGCCGGTGTTAATAGAAAACTAGAATTATGGATAAGTATGTTAGAGTCTAAAGGATTCTCGCAAGAGATAGAGATCAAGATTCCGTACATTTTCTTGGACAAGAGGTATCCAAGAAGGATGCTTTCAGATATTTGAGATTAGTTTTGCAAAAAAGTGGAAAGAATGAATAGGATGTAAATCATAGAATCAGAGCAAAGTGAATGAAATGATGCAGTGCATTTGGATTTTTGTGTTACTGCAAAATTTCCCTTAAGCTAAAAGAAAATTTCTATAGAACAACATTAAAGTCTGTTATGTTATATGGAGCTGAATTTTAACCAGCACATAAGCAAAATGAGCATAAAATGGGAGTAATGGAAATGAGGATGATAAGGTAGGTGTGTGGTTATACGATGATGGATAAGATAAGAAATGAAAATATTCGACGAAAGGTGGGAGTAGTAACAGTGGCGGAAAAGATGAGAGAACATAGATTGGAGTGGTTTTGTCATGTAATGAGAAGGCCCCTAGAAGATTCCATTAGAACAAAAGTTTGTTACCAAGAGTTTGATACAAAGAGAGGTAGAGGTGGACTAAAACACACTTGGGGAAGGTAGTAAAAAAAGACCTAATGGAGTGAGATATAGATTGACGGACAATGTATCTTAGGACGTAGTAGAGAAAAACTATAAATATAGTGAAGGGTTAGACCCACTTTTATTCATATGTTGGAGTGACTGACAATATATCTTAGGACGTAGTAGAGAAAAACTATAAATATAGTGAAGGGTTAGACCCACTTTTATTCATATGTTGGAGTGAGTCCCGTTTTAGTCATTTTCTCTTTATCCCCCCCCCCCCTTCTATTTTTCCTTTCAATTTTCTTTCTTTTACCTATTCGTTTTTTCTTTTTCCCCCTATATTTTATTTTATTTTTATTCTATTTATTTTTTATATTTTACCTTCTTATTCTTATTCCTCCTATATATTCTAATTTGTATTTTTTTAATTTATTTTTTCGTCCAATCGTGAACTACATTTTATGGATAATATACTAAAATTTTTTTTTATCATTTTTCTCAATCTTTTCATATCTTTTTTTTGGGGGGAGGGGGTATCTACCACCACCCTAACTAATTTGAAATTAAGGTATCATTGATTTTAATATCTCAATTAATGACCATGAACTTCCACATGATGGTAGCTCAGTTGGTGCTAAGGAACAAAGCAAGTGAGGGTGAGAACATGTCTCAAATACCGTCTTTGAGAGGGGTTTAAATTCTTAATGCTGGGACCCGCCCCGAATCAGATTAATCGTGAAGCAATGAATCAATTGAAATGTCTCAAAAAAAAAATAAAATAACCATGAACTAGTTATATATATATATATATATATATATATGTTTATGTTGAATATTATCTAACTCAACCACTATAATTTAATCACAAATCAACTATAATTGAATGAATCGAATTAGGATATAAATATTTTGCTGGTTTAATTTTTAATTGATTTTTACAACATCGATCCCAATGCAATAGCACTTTGATATAAGTAAAGGTAGGTGCATGGAACGGGATTTCGAGAAATGATCCTATCATCACGTTCTCAGGGGTCAAATGAAAAAAAAAATCTCATAGTTCCCGTTTCCGAAGTGTCAAATGTTTCTAGTTTATGTACATTAATTGAATGAATATGATCCCATCCTAATTAAAATAATAAAATCCAATGTTACCCAATAGTTTTATGGGGAAAAAATATCTCAAATTAATTACTCCAAGTTTTTGATATTATCTATCGATATCATATATCATTTCACTATTAGAAAAGTCCAAATCATCTATACGGTAATTTTCGACCGATAAACGTTCGTCGAAGATTCAAACGAAAATACTCATTAATTCTCAAGTAAAGAAATATTGACTATGTATTGAAGAATATTCTTTGACGTTAATTGCTTCTTTATTAGTATAAAATTAGATGCACCTTTTTGTTTAATGTGGAGTTCCTGAACCTATACATATGAAAAGAAAAAATCGAGGAGGTTATAGCTCATGAACTAAAGGTGAGAAGGACATATTTCCGATGATAGCTATTGTTTCATTTTCTATGACCAATGTTTGCAATCAAATTTGTCATTTAGGGCGTTTGGTAAAGGAGAATTTTTTGACACACCGGGAATCTCGATTTTTAAAAATATGATTTTTACATTCAATTTATGAAAAAATCGAGGAAATTTAAAATTAAAGAAAGGACATATTTCCGATGATAGCTATTGTTTCATTTTCTATGACCAATGTTTGCAATCAAATTTGTCATTTAGGGTTTCTTCATATCCATGAATGCGGGAATTGATGAGCAAGCTTTGCAATGAAAATCAAGAAACTAAATGTGAATTTCAAAGAACAGAAGAGGAGCTTACTAAACAAAAGGAAAGGATAGCAAATTTGACTCATATTTTAGACGATCTGCAAAAGGATGGTGTTCAATACGACGCTAGTAATTAACTGAAGCCCCAACCCCAGCTAATATTGATCCCAACAATGAAGATGAGGATAATTATGATGATCATGAAGAACTTGTTCATGATCAATGAGTTCTATTAGTTTTTATTTAATGTCATTGTTAATTTTTCGTTATTTGTTTATTTCGATCTCATTGTTGATACTTTTGTATTGGTACAACATTTGGTTATATATTTCTGATGCTAAATAACGTGTTAGAGTGTATATCTATTTGGCTGGTTAATTGACTATTATTGTGTTGTTATTGCTGGAATCCAAATTGGCTGATGATTCATCCGATCATGATTTTTTTTTAATGGTAATATATATATATATATATATATATATATATTTATTTTAATGGTGATATATATATATATATAGGGATTATATGCCATAAGATTTATTTTTTCCTATATATATATATATATATATATATATATATATATATATATATATATATATATAGGGATTATATGCGGTATATGATCTTGCGTAGAATCTAAGCAAATATTTTCAACAAAATTTATTAATCGTGAATGATCAACCCATTGTCATTATCTACAAAAACGATAGTCGAAATTTGTTACAACTTTTTCCACGGAAATTGTCAATCTCAAATTTTGACAGAATATCTATGTCGACGGAAAAGAACGTCATAGTTTTCTACGAAATCTGTACGTCGCGAATTTTGACAAAATTTCTGGTAGAAAATTAACTTTGCCGGAATATCAATAAAAATATGACATCATATTTTTCGACAAACTTATTCAATCAAAAAAACTTCAATAAAAAATACAAAAGTCCGTGGAAAAAAGAGACGGGTCACAACTTAACAACGGCCATTATACGAGGCTAGTTTCCGACGACGATTTATCCTACAGAATACATCCGGTGGGAAGTTCGGTCGAAAAAACTAATTTCAATGGAATTATGATTAATTTTGACGGATTTTATAGCTTTTCTAGTAATGCTTAAAATGTATACTTTACTTTTTTTCTTTTGTTTAATGATATCTATTCATATTATAATAACTTGAAATTTATGATTCAGTTCATTAAAAAAAATTGATATTGCTAGTCTTGAACCATGGCTTTTGCGGTGAATATTTTATTGTTTCTAGTACAATTGGGATATTGCTAGTCTTGAACCATAAGAATATTTTGATTTCTAGATTTAAGAATGCACATTTTTCTATTTTATTTTAAACAATCTATGGTAGGTTCTAGACGGGGTGTAATCCAGGACACAAGTCATAACTATCAAGGGAACATAAACTTGATTAAGAGGTTAATTAATATGCAAGATTGTCTGTCCATGAGCTGTTTTTGAGATGCATATCTTAATGTAATTGAGCTGTTAAATGATGACGTGAGGCTCAAACATGTTTCCGTACACAAGGATAAATAAAACCAGAGGGATTGGTCGATGATGATTTATTTATTTTGATTATATTACGCTTTATTTAGTTGATGTGTCAAATGGTCATTAGTATAGACATAATCTTTTTTTTTTTGGGTAAGCGTATAGACATAATCTTTAGTAGCACGTAATATGACTGATTTGTTAGGATTAGTTGTCTATATAAAGGAAGTTCTTTTTATCTAATTCTAATATGGAGAGCTTTGCTCGTTAAAAAATCGTATTATGACATAGAGAATGAAAAAGAAAACATAACACGTGAAGAAGATTAGTATCAATACAATCATAGCCATGTATATAATTTTAAATAACGATCATATATTTAGTGTTCTATAATTATAGGGGCAGAGAGGCGAGAAAGTTATATTTACAAATTTTTTATTTACAAATTGCATTATGTTTGACAGGTCATACTTCAATCAAGAGTGTATGACCTGTCAGATTTAATGTAATTGGTAAAAAAGATTTGTAAACGGATCCTTACACATAATTATATATAACATCTCCATTAAATCTTAAAAAACAAATAAATTTTCCCAAAAAAAAAAAAAAGGCCGGCTAAAGAGTGAGTAGGTACAAGATAGTAACAATCTAAGTTTAGCCAACAGTTAATGTGTCAATTATACATATTTTGATATAATTAAGATAACTTCAAGTTGCTAAACATGTTTAAGAGTCCTCAATTAGCCAACAGTTTATAGTATTGTTTAATTTTGTGTTGATGACTAATTTCACGAGTGTCACTATGTTAATAATTAGATCCAATATCAAAATTCATTTAATGATGTGTCATGTCATGATTAGATGTAAGTATAAAACTTTTTATTGCAGTGCATCAAAACTAAATCCATATTTAAAATAATTTTATTATATTTTAATGAAATGTTAATACTATTTCTATTTTTTAAAAATAACAATGACTGAAAAAATATTTAACTAAATCAAATAATTAACAGAAGCGATTATGCTGACAGCAACATTGAACAACAGTATGATATTTATTTATATCGCCATCCCATATTTTTTCAAAGGCTTGGTATTGTTTATATATATGCTTTAGAAAAATAAAAATAATATTTATGTACATGTTGGTTTACAATATTATATATGTACAAATTGCAATGATATCACTTAGGAAAAGAAAGCACATGGACACATGGGTTATGATGTCATTACCTGAAATTTAATCTCCAATGATCACAGGTAACGAAGTAGAAAAGACCTCGTATATATTATCATATGTGCCCGTGCACATTTCATTTGTATACTTATTAAACGGTAAACTAAGCCAAAGATAAACATCATGGCCAAAAGTTAAAGAGTTTCCTATAGCTTAATTTTTTTAATATTATTATACGTTTTGCTTAATGATTTTAATTATGTAAATAGTTTATATGGAAAGTTAAATTTATTAAATGAAGTTGCAATACATCTTTGAATATTTGAGTTTCTATGATATCTATTTGGATATAAACTGTTTAATATTTTAAATTATTAGTTTTATTATAACTGTTTATAAAAATTATTTAACATAATAAACGAATAATATGCTTGACAACTCATCTTAGTATCTCACTATCCTTTAAAAAATATTCGGATACCGGAATGATTTTCTTGTTGAATACAAATGTAAATTTTTTTATATTAATATATTAATTTGAATTAAAATATAAAAGTAACGAATCTAGAATATGAATATAAATAAAGCTACTGTAAAATCGGTGCAGATAAATTTCGGTCATTTTTTTGATGTAAAATGGGTTTAGGCTTTAATGAGCAAGAGCAGCAATCCGTGTCCCTAAGTAATAAAATATCAAATTATGGAATTATTTAAAAAAATTCTAACCAGCTCACCTTGAAAAATAAGGCCGTATTAAAAAAAGAATTAAGCTATTATTTAGTTTGGTTGGACATTTTTTTAACCCTACAAAAATGCTACATCTTTTTTCGAATAACCATAACTGAAACATGATAGTTGAAGATGACAAAAATATTCCAAGTGCAACCAAAGAAAAGTAGGGTTTGAGCCTCTTTCTTTTAACATTTTGAATTTGAATAATAAAGGAAATTGATTAAAAACTACTCTTTTTCTTTTTCTTTATAAATGATATAAACCCTTTGAAGGGCATATTAATTCTTCTTGGGCCTAACAAATATTAAAAGCCCAAAAAATAGTTGCCTCCACTAGTTTATCAAGCAAAGATACCTCGCGGATATAAGGTAACATACAGTTCAGAAAAGCCCAGGATTATCTCCTCAAACAAAATGACGTGCTGTACAGTACCTACTCTAATACTAAGGTGAAGGTACAGAGAACGTATAAATAAAGAAGTGAGTGAAATAAATTTAAGTGAATAATGTTTTGTTAATTTTAATGGGTGATGCATTTTTGTCATAGGTACGAATCATGCGTTGTAATTTATGTTGCAATTTGTAACTTCGTAAATCCCATGTAACTATAATTGTAATTGTCTCATCATTCCCATTGTCATACTCTTTCACATATACTTGTTGTTTGTACTCTGAATGGTATTGCCCTGAGCTAGCTAGTACTCACTATTAAAAATGAATTTAATTACTTATTTTCCTACTTTTCCGGAATGATTCAAACTTTCAAAGCCTTCGGCTTATGATCCCAGTATTTACTCTTGTAATTGGATTATGTTCATGCCTTTGTAGTTGTGAAATTATAGTCCTAAAATAAAGGGTAAGCTTGCAATCCCACAGGAGACTGTTGGTACTCAAACTGTCCCCTTGCAGGGAAGGGACGTGAAACAAGGGAGATTAAGGTCCCATTTGAATGGGTTTATGAAAAAAAAAAGTTTTTTACGCCTTACTTATTTTAACTGTTTTTTACAAAACCTAAAATTATTTGGATTTTTTAAAAGATATTTGGGTTTTGAAAATAAAAAATTGACTTTTGACTTCTACTTTTTTAGAAGCTAAAAGTTTTAGCTTACAAAAAAAATTAGATTTAGATTTTTTATTTTTTTTATTTTTTTTTTGGCTTATCATTTTTTAAGGCAAACATTTAAACCGACTTTGTAATTTATTTTATTTTTTGAAAAAAAAGCCGTTTTTGGTTTTAATAAGCTGTTTTGGTTTAAATACACTCATCCAAATAAGCTACAAGTGTTCAATCTATCTCGTCCGACTTTTTATACTTTATTCTAATACGCATAATTGTTAGGCCAAACAAATAAAGTGTAAATTGAAGTAAGTAACTAAAATTACACAACAATAAACGTAAATGGCAACAATACTTGTTATGTAAAAAACTCAATGTAGAAATAAAAAACATGGAACCTTTATCATAGTCTATTCAAATCTCCACTATCACCCAATAATAATAATGAGTACACAAATAATATATTCTTTCTTTATGTAACAATAGAGGAATCAAATAACATTATCTAAAAGATGAACGCCTAGAGATAAAAATAAGGAGAGAAGTCATGGATAACGCTCCAAAAGAAAAACCAAATCTGTAGCTTTAGAGATCTTTAAATCACAAAGCAATTGTTGGATATGAAGTACCAGATATCATGAACACTACCTGTTATGACAAAATCTCATCGTTCTCTTTCTTTTTCTCTTCACGTTGCTTGCCTCCTTTCTCATGCGACGCTACACTCACAATTTCTTCTTCTTTTAAGTTTTGGTTAAACCAAAATATGGGCTTTGGACCCAAGGTCATGAACCTAACAATGATGTCTTAGTATTAAAGTTAACCCTAATTTATATTAAGTGATTTTCTATTTATTCAACATAATTTATTTGGATTAATGACACAAGGTTGAACATAATCTGATGGTGAATTTAGGCTAGTCTACTATAGTTGAGAAAACTCTTATGTAAGTGCTTGGGTGGTATTATTCATGATAATAAGGGAAACAAATAGCTATATACTTGCAAGATACTCTGAACCTTGAATAAATATCAATACAAACAAGTTTAGGTAGTAAGGAATAAGTTATAAACTTTTCATGGAAACACTTGTATTTATATCTTACATGAGACTAGCTCTGAAGTTCATGTCTCCTCATTTTTTTAGGAATGAGAGAGTCATAACCATTGCAGCTTTGGTCTTCTATTTGCTCCATATGTTATGTTTAGAATGCTAATGTCATGATCATTATGCCTATGATGAGCTACAATCATAAATTGAGCTTAAGTATCCTTCACATAACCCTATTATTGGTTGGTTAAGGAATAGGGATGGATGGAGGGAGGGGCGAGCATTGACGGTTGCCCCTTCCTAAGCTTTGATTATTTTATTATTATATGAATACAATGGTATTGTATAATAATAATAAACTTTTAGCGTCGAATGGTTAGTCCATTTATTATTCTTAATAACACTTGTAATTTTAGTATTTTATTTTTACCGCCAATCACAAAACAATCATGGGTCCGCAACTGTTAATGAGGTTGTCTCCTCTTTTCATTGGCCTATGTATTGGTCCATAACAATATCAATGAAAATTATTATTAGCTATGTATTATTTTTAATAAAAGTTAATATTTATAATGAAATTAGTGCTTAATATATAAATACAATAATTTAATGAAATCATAACCCTCGATTTACAAATGCAAGAGGTCGTTGCTGACTTCCTTATACTCGAGCAATGTGGAGAGGGCTCGCGAAAGCAGAGTTTGTTTTGTGTTTACCACCTGCCATAACCAGTTTAACAGGTTGCAAAACATACTTTGTAGCCATTGATTTAAAATTCACACTAATCAACAGGCTAAAATATGGACCTTAACATCATAAGGTGCAAGTTAGAAGGGGCCACATGACGATGCCATATTACTTCAATAGAATGCTGGCAACCATGTCACACTTGCACGATTGATCTATGGATTTTTTTATTGGTGGAAACCTAGATTTTTCTTATTTCATTTTTTTAATTTTATTTTTTTATTTTATTTTTTTTGTTACATTTGGATGACCTAGATTTGATTATCCGTTCCCTGTATCGTCAAGTAAAAAATTCAGCTATTATATACCCATGCCTAAAAAAATAAAAGAGGAGGATATTATTACTACCAAAATTTTTTATTATCACCTCACTACCTATCTAATGACTATTGGATCAATATTTTCTCTTTCTTCAAAACTTTTTTAACATTCTTTCTCTTTGATTTGATTCAATGGTGAGGTGATTAGACAGGTAGTAGTAGAAAATTTTGGTAGTAAGAATATCTTCCCTAAAAAAAAAAGTGTCTTTACAAACTTGCAAAACAAAAGCAACCAACAGATTCTCGTCCCACTTTTCAGAATGTCACTTTTTGAACCAAGATGATGATGCTGCTGCTGCCTAATCACGCCTCTGTGTCTTTTCCGTCGTTACTCATTTTGTGGCACTTCTGGCACTCTTATTTAAAAAAGAATGACTTGGACCATGGCCTAAAACCAGCTTTATTTTTTTAGTATATCAAACCAGTTTTATTTAATTGAGACAGTAGAAACTTCCCATCCCTATGTTTCTGTTCACAATTCTTTTTTTGCTTGCGTGTTTTCAGTTTCTACATGGTTTTATCCAAATCTTAAATCAAGGCACTATGTAGCAGGATGTTTTTACTTGTTCATTCAGTTTTACGGATGGTGTGAGCCGGGCCAAAGGGAGCTCAGGACGGATCATCATCACTAATAGATTAAGTTATATTAATTATATCAAATGTATCTTGATACCGTATCTCAACTCAAAATTTTAAAATATTGAATTTATAGATACTCTCATTTATGTGACCTTCACTAAACCTATTAACAACCAATACGAAACTTCATCACTATTGAATACCCTAACAAATCTTGAATATCCCAATAGGTGACAATTTGTGTCATTCAGTTGTATTTGTGTTAGACCTCCAACCCCAATATAACACAAATTACAATTTGTATCAAATCCTTTAAAACAAACATGACACACAAAATTTATGGATCAACAAAACACGATGTGATTAACTTGTTAAGTTCAAATTGCATTGTTTATTATGCGAATGGACACTATATTAATAACATGTATCTTGAATGTTATGTACATGACACAAATAATCTAATAAAAAAAAATTAACGTGACAAGACACAAATTATTTCATGTTAATTTTTGTGCACAAAAACATGACACAAATTTAAAATGAATTGACCGCTTGAGGAATTTTTTGTATCGTGTTGAATTTGTTGTTGTCATGTGGTCTCTTCTAATTCTCTCTTAGTACCACAATTTTCAAAGTGATAAATGCTCCATTTTTTCAGAAATAAATCTATTATTATTATTATTATTATTCGAAGAATGGTCCTCTCTTCACCTCAAGCTGTTCCAAAGAGTGGATTATCCTCAATTTGAATATAAAGAATACCCATGCCAAGGACTGGAGGGACTTTTTTTTTACCGTTTGTAATTTCTTATGGTATTGGAGAAATAAAGAGCTTCATGAAGGCTTTGTAAAGAGACCTGAAGACCCTTCTCCTTGTATTGCTGAATCAATTGGAGAGTTAAGGTGCTATAACAGAAAATGGTTAACAAAAGTTGATCCTATATACCCCCATCAGATCCTCCCCTGCCTGGATTGCTCCAACTCAAGGTTATTTAAAATTAAATGTTGATGGTGCAGTTTCTAATGAGAGAGCTGCATGTGGGGGATTATTGAGAGACTGGGAGGGGAATTGGGTTTCTGGTTTCTCTGTCTTTATTGGTTCCTGCTCCCCTTTGCAAGCTGAACTCTGGGCTATTTTACATGGGTTGGAGTTTGCTTGGAAATCTGGTTGGAAGAAAATTATTCTTGAATCAGATTCTGCTCAAGCCATTGGCCTTCTTACCATGACTGGTAATGACACTCGAAAGCTACCTCTGGTAACTAAGATTCGAGCTGCTCTCAATAAGGATTGGTCTGTCTTGTTGAAGCATATTTCTAGGACCTGTAATCACTGTGCGGACTGGCTAGCGAAGAAAGCAATGGATGATCCTTTTGGTTTATCCACTATTACATCCCCTCACAGTGAGCTACTTAATCTTCTTACTGCTGATATGCTGGATCCGGGAGTCATCACTCCAGCTGCAAGATGCTGAGTTTGTTTCTTCTGAGTCAATGGTTTTTAGTTTTCTTTCTGTCTTGCTTTTTCCTGTTATTGTTTGTTTTCTTTTGTTTCGTTTTATCTGTTTCGTGGGGCAATGCCCCATGTATTTACCGAAAAAAAAAAGAAAAAAAAGAAAAGAATGGTCCTCTCCTCCTACAACTATTTATACTCTAGACGAATAATAATTATAAAAGTTTGTTTCAAATAATCAGTGAGCTTCAAATAATTTATTAGCAAAACAACGGGTGAGATCTGTGAAGAAAAAGATATGAAATTCCCGCCTAGACAACTTAACTTATTTCCTGGTGGTTTCTAAAGTTCAAAAAGATAATAATGGGTTCAACTATTGAGTCATAATTGATAAATGGCTGAATTTGTCTTATTAAGTTGTTGCATACATCCGGCAAGACTTTACCCATGCAAGAAGTAAACAGCTTGATTAATTTAGATGTCCCTACACAGTCAATCATTTTGAATACTAAAATCATATTCTTGTCATTTCATATTATTTAGTTTTCAAATAGTCGAAGAGGGGTAGGTATCCAACATAGTTAGAGGAGACATATATAAAGTATTAAAATGAATTTGCGATAGCAAGGGTGGTGGCTCAGTTGGTAGCATGGGGACTGAGTGATGGGAGAGGACCTCGGTTCAAATCTCCACCAACATCACCTGGGGAGGGGCATAAGTACCGTAATCCTTGGACTTGCACTCGAACTCTGGATTAATCTCATAGGCTTTCTCAAAGAGTCGAACCTGTGGGGATACCGGGGTTGTGATTCGCCATATCAATTGGATTCTTGTTATCATCAAATTCAAGCTTTATTTCAAGCTTTATATTTATATGATTTCATTGATAAAGCAAAGTAAAAAAGCAAGGCTTGCCCCATGTTTGGGGAGTGAGTAAATGGAATAGCAATGAATGCATGGAAAGAAAAAAGGACTTGTTCATGTATGCAGTGGAGACTGAAACATTCGAATTCGATTGTTTTTCATTTATTTACCAGAGAAAAATAAATAGGACAGCAAGCACCAGAGTTTTCACGCAGTAACATTGAAAATATTAAAAAGCACATATCATATTTTTGTTTTTGTTTTTTTAAAATAAAGGCTTCCAACTCTCCAAGGTTTGATTCTAGGAAAATATTATCTCCATATCAATGTGTACAATTTATATTACTTTTCTATAAAGTAAGTTTATTTTTTGAAAATTAAACTCAAATTGTCAAACCTTAAATTTTCGGATTCCCTTTAAAAAATATTGTATTATTTTCTAAATTATATATTGAATAAATAAATGAATTAACATGAATCTATATCTTTATGTTACCAAAAAAAAATGTTATAGATATATAACTTTAAGAAATGAAATTCTTACGTTAACATTTCATATAATTCTTTTAAATTTGTAATAAAATTTCAAAAAAAATTGTAAGGTCTCATCTATTTAATATTAATAAAAAAATAAATACAAAATATTCAAGGTTATAGGAATTTACATGAAACTATCATTTCCATAATTTTT
The DNA here is from genome assembly GCA_032173675.1 of Gastrolobium villosum. Classification (NCBI taxonomy): domain Eukaryota; kingdom Viridiplantae; phylum Streptophyta; class Magnoliopsida; order Fabales; family Fabaceae; genus Gastrolobium; species Gastrolobium villosum. Next base: position 122,020 of record JAVKPL010000196.1, read on the forward strand.
TATCATTTAAAATGACAAACATTTTTTCCATAATTATTAATATAATCTTGCTTACATGTATGTATTTGTATGAGTAACAAGAAAATTTATTTAATAATACCGAAATATTGAGTTTTTTTATGTATCTTCCACTCATAATATGATACATATTTTACTTTTATCAAGTTATTAATAAATAATTTATTTTTATAAAAGTTAGAGAGTGATTTGACAAAAAATAATATCATTATATTGTAAGTGAAAAATATCGAAAACTTAGTGCATTGAAAGAAGGATAGGATATTGTAACAACCAAATAATGTTACTATCAATGTTACTACCATATCTTAACCGTTAATTTCCGCCAATCAAAGGTTATCATTTTCAAATCAAACTCATTAATTAATTATTAATTCACAATAAATAATAACCGTTGATTGGCGGAAATCAACGGTTAAGATATGATAGTAACATTATTTGGTTGTTACAATATCATATCCCTTTAAAAAATTGAAATTCTCGAGTAACAATCTATTGTTAGTATTTTATTTTTATAATTAGACATCTAGTTATTACATTAAATTAAAGGGAAATAATACTCTCATGCTACATGAGAGTTAATCATTCTCCTACACAAATTCGTTTTCCGTGTCAATTAATTTTTTTTCTTTTTAAATATAAAATATGGGACCCACATTTAACTTCTCTCTACTTTTTTCTCTCATACAATCCTACAACATAAGAAAACTTAAATCCTAAGTAAAAGTTTATTAATTTTTATATTATAAAAAATAAATTTATTTCATACACATATATTTATATGGATTTTATGTTTATTATGTTATAGGAAAAGTGATTGTGTAATGTTATAGAGATTCGTTTTGCGTGTCATATTTTTTTTCTTTTTTGTTTTGTTTTAAAATGTGTGGGCCCCACAAAATATTGTGTATGTAGGAAAGTTTGTTGTGTTATGTTAAAGGATAGAATGAAAACCCTATTTATATAGAGTTTAGTGTTTGTCATTTTTTTGGGTTAAATTTTTGTTTGTCATTTTAAATAACACAACTTTGTGTCATTTTTAATGAAATTACGTCGGTTTGATGTGTTTTGTCATTTTTTTTAAAGTATAAAATTAGAAATGAAAAGAAAATAGAGAATGTAAAACTACACCAAAACGATGTAATTTCATTAAAAATGATACAAAATTATTTCATTTAAAATGACAAACATTTTTCCGATGTGATCGATTATTATTTTTTTTTTCTCTTTTGTTTTGAACATAAACTTCACATTTTTATATATGTTTAGTAAATAAAATTTATTTCCTACACGAAAAAAATTAACCCCTTGAATTAAACTCATCCGGAGAAGATGGCATCACAAACTGAATGATGAAAGTGAATCGAAAACGAATTTTTGTAAAAATTTGAAAAAATCAAGCAATGTTTTCATATTCACACTTTAGCGTGGTCCTCCAAAGCTGTGAACCATTTACACGCTTCAAATAAAAAGACCCATTATCTTTCTGTTCACAGTTATGGCTTTTGGCGCTCTCTTTTTATTTTTTCTCCCACCAGGCCACCACTACTTCACCACCTTCTCTATTATTCCCTTCCATTTTCTCTGCTAAACTGAATAATTCCAATTCTAATGGGCTATTTCTCTTGCAATGGCGAGTCCGCAATCGCCACCTGTGATCCCCACTACAAGCACCTCAAGAACAAGAACAAGAACAAAACCAACACCAACTCTAAATCTAAAACCCATAATAACATCAGGGTCAGGGAGTTCTCCTACTCCGAACTCTTCGCCGCCACAAACGGCTTCTCCGCAGACACCTTCTTAGGAAAAGGCAGTCATGGCAGTGTCTACAGGGCCACCCTCGACGGAGGCAACCTCATCGCCGCCGTCAAAAGAACTAAACCCTCCGCCATTACCCACCACAACATCAACCCCGCAGACAACGAGATCGAGATTCTCTCACGTGTCGCAAGCCCTCGACGCCTCGTCAACCTCATCGGCTTCTGTACCCACCAAAACGACAACCTCATCGTCGTCGAGTATATGCCCAACGGTTCGCTTTACGAATTACTCCACAGAAAAGCGGTTCGACCGCCCGGTTGGACCCGCCGCGTCCGGTTCGCTCTCCAGGTTGCCAAGGCGGTTCACGAACTTCACTCCGCTGACCCGCCGGTCATCCACCGCGACATCAAGTCTTCCAACGTGCTCATCGACGGCCGATGGAACGCCAGGCTCGGAGATTTTGGCCTCGCACTCAGGGGACACGTGGAGGACGTGCGCTTCACGTGCACGCCGCCGGCGGGGACGTTAGGTTACCTCGACCCCTGCTATCTTGCGCCGGCGGATCTCAGCACCAAAAGAGACGTCTTCAGCTTCGGGATCTTGCTACTCGAGATAACCAGCGGGAGGAATGCCATCGACGTGAACCATAGTCCGCCGTCGGTTTTGGACTGGGCGGTTCCGTTGATAAGGCGTGGCGAGTTCGCCGGAATCTGCGATCCGCGGATCGGACCGCCGTCGGATAAGGCGGCAATCCGGCAATTATCGGTGCTGGCAGCGAGATGCGTGAGGTCGACGGCGGAGAAACGGCCGTCGATGGCGGAGGTAGCGGAGTGCCTTAAAGAAGTGAGTAAGAGGGTTCACGCGCCGCTGATATGGAGTAGCCTGAAGAAACGCGTGAAGGCGCGTGGGGGACCGTTGGTGAATGACTATGACAGGAGTGAAGAAGTTGTTAGAGGTGGTAGCAGAAGGAACGGGAAAGTATCCAGTGTGTCGGGTGTAGAGTATGAGAGTGAACCCGCGAATCGAGCGGTGAGGTCCAGGTCCATTGGTTCTGGTTTCTTAAGTGAGATTAAAATGAAATCGGGTTCGGATTCTAATATGGGTGGGCACCCGAGCAAAATTGAATATGGGTTAGGGAGTAAGACAGGTAAAATGGTAGTGACGAGGTTCAACAGATCGAGGTCTATGGGATATTTGCAAAGCCCACGCCGTTTACGTTATGGCAGTGATAATGTAATTGGAAAGTCAAAGGTTAGTCATCAGAATCATAACAACAATAATTATGACCCAATTCGTTCGGGGAAGATGGCATTGTCTAAGTTGGTCATTATGGATAAGAAGTTGGAACAGAGAATGCTTGAAAAGCCATTAGTTTATTCACATCGCGTCGAGAATCAAAGTAATTGAGTGTGGTGTTGTTTATTTGTTTTTTGTTTTTTTTAATCGTTGATTGGATTCCTCGGTATACGCATGGGAATCATTGCGTCTCGAAAGACCGCAACCTGATAGGGGTTTTTTGCTTTGCCTTTATATGATGAGTTTGAACTTTGAAGGATTCCAATTGTGGGTTACGCATCTTCTAAGATGGGAACTCTTTCTTTAACATGACAAAAGTTTGAGGGTAAAGGGAAGTTGTTTATTGTATGGGTTATGTTTATCTCATTTAACATGAGATAAATAATTTTTCTATACACATAAAAAGGGGCTGGGTCCCACCATTTTTTTCTCTCCTCTTATCTGTGGGTCCCACTTATATTTTTATCTCTATAACATGAGGTAATATTTTTCCTACAACATAAGAAAAATATATCATTTTATTGTATAGTAATCAACTTATTCATTAGTGTTTACATTTATTTGTATAGATTCAGAAGAGCAAGCTTGCTGCTCATCTTTGAAGAATAAAGGAAGCACACAGGGACTTAGAAAAAGCACTATTGTGCAATTCTTTAATTTGAGGTAGCATCGTCTAGCTTCAATAGAATTTTTACTGTCATTCTCTCTACCATTAACTCTTTTTGCTCATCTTACGGATAGGTTAGATTTAGTAATTCTTTGTTTCATTTATTGCCTTCGCAGATCTTTCCTTTTATAATAATTAATCAATTATTTTTATAGTTTAATATATGTTTGAATTACTTTATTTTATTTAAAAAATTTGATCAAAAAGTTCTAAAGAAAACGTTTGGCTAACAAAAGTTCGGTACAAAATAATTTTACGCGAAATTAAATTAATTAATTAAACCTTGTATAATTTTGTTTTTAAGTTAATTAATAAATTAATCATGTTTATTTTGCTTTTGTTTCTTCTATTCATTACATTGTATAAAAAAGTAATCTTTTTTGTATCTATTCGCGTGTTTTATTCCTAGTATAATAATAAGTAGGAGGATCCATTTATCACTTACCACCAAAAAAGTTTACAATTCTTAAAATCAACTTAATCGCCGTTGATTTCCATCCATCTAACGGTTATAATTTATTAAAAATTAATAAACGTGACACAATAAATGTTGTTAAATTTTAATAAATTATAACCGTTAGATTGACAGAAATTAACTGTGATTAAATTGGTGGTAAGAATTGTAAAAAAAAAATTCTGTAAGTGGATCAGTTCCCTATTAATAAACATCCAGAAAAGGAAAAAAAAAACCTTTTACAAAAGACGCGTTTATGGGGTTTGCATATGAACAAAAGAACGAGACAAGCCTTTATAATACACCATATCGCTAGAGTTTTATACCATGTCAAGGGTGTTCTGAACAGAGTGCCTAAATGTTATTTTTACGTTTTTAGTATGCACTTCAAATTATTTTTCAAAGAAGAGTCACTACTAGAAAATGCTTTTTTTTCGACGGAAAAATTCCGTCGAAAATGATAAAAATTCCGTCGAAAATGACATTTTCGACGGAAAAGAAGCCGTCGAATAAGTCTTCGTAGGTAATAAATTTTTCGACGGAATTAGAGATTCCGTCGAAAAAATTCGACGGAAATTATTTCCGTCGATTTTTTTCGACGGAATAATTTCTGTGGAAAATTTCGACGGAAAAATAAGTCCGTCGAATTTTTTCGACGGAAAATGAATGAAATTCCGTCAAAAAATCTTGCATTAATTTTCGACGGAAAACAATTTCTGTTGAAAATTTTCGACGGAAAATGAATGTAATTCCGTCGAAAAATCTTTTAATATTTTTTGACGGAAAATAAATTCTGTCGAAATTTTTCGATGGAAAATGAATGAAATTCCGTCGAAAAATCTTTTAATATTTTTCGACGGAAAATAAATTCTGTCGAAATTTTTCGACGGAAAATGAATAAAATTCCGTCGAAAAATCTTTTAATATTTTTCGACGGAAAATAAATTCTGTCAAAATTTTTCGACGGAAAATGAATAAAATTCCGTCGAAAAATCTTTTAATAATTTTCGACGGAAAACAAATTCCATCGAAAATTTTCGTCATAAATTCTTTGAATATTTTTATCTCTACAAAATTAATATCAATTTATGTTTCACACCTGATAAACAAATATATGAAAGTAACATATCATAATTATATGATTTTAATATATTATATGTTAAAAATCCCTGTCATATACTAATCAAAATATATTTATATATATAAATGTCCAACACATACTAATCAATAGGGACATACATATACAAAAGTCCCTATCATATACTAATCAAAAGAGTACTATGTCTAAAAATGTCCAAGACATATGCTAATCAAAAGGGACATACATATACAAAAGTCCCCTGTCATATACAAATCAAAAGAATCCTATATGTATAAATGTCCAAGATATATACTAATCAAACAGGAACATATAGGGGTGTTAACGGGCCGAGCCGAGCCGAGCTTTGATCTTAATGGGCCAAGCCTGTATTTAAACGTGTCCGACTGGCCTTAGCCTGTTTCCTGTCACGAATATAATATTGGCCTGTGGCCTGGTTTATTTACAAAAAATAAAAGTCTGTCTTAGCCTGTTAGCAAGTTAAAGAATAAAAATAAAATAACAGAATTCCACAAAAAATAAATTTCCAGATAGAAACCTTAGCTTCCAATTTGCAGCAATAATTTATAAAGTCTACAATAAAAAAAATTTAAAGTGAGAGAAGGTAGATAACAGGTTATATTATCTTAGCCCATTATAAAAAAAGTGCAAATAAAAAAAAATAAAAAAAAAATTGACACAAACAAGCAGTGCACAGTGGAAAGAATATAATATATAACATGTGTGAAGGAGGATGAAGGATAACATAGAACAGCACTAATAATTCCATAAATATACATAAATTTAATATATATCCAAATAACATAATATATAATAAAATCATTCAAAAAGTTTGTTAAACCAATAAAATGGGGTGAAATAAATTGATGAAAGAGAGAGTTATTATAAGTAGTATAAAAAATATAAATAAATATTTATATACTAGGTTAGCCTGGGAGGCTCTAAGGCCGAGCTTCTGAATTAGAACCTGAGGCCTTTTTATTAAACGAGCTTTTATACACGTCCAAGCCTGGTTCCAACACGAGCTTTTATTAAACGAGCTCAGGCCTTTACGAGCCGAGCCAAAGGCCCCTGAAAGGCCCCTGGCTCGTTTACCACCCCTAGGAACATACATATACAAAAGTCCCTGTCATATACTAATCAAAATAGTCTATGTGCAATAGTCCCGGTCATATACATCCAACAAAGATACAAAAGTCATGTATGCGGATGAACTGTGCTGCCTATAAGGTAGTTTGGAATTGTTTTCGACGGAATAACCTTTCCGTGGAAAATCTTCGACGGAATCATTTTTCCGTCGAAGATTTCATAAAAATTAATTTCTTTTTTCTTTTTTATTTTTTATTTTTTGAATTGCTTTCGACGGAATTCCATTTCCGTGGAAAATCTTCGACGGAATCATTTTCCGTCGAAGATTTTAAAAAAATTAATTTCTTTTTGATTTTTTTTTTTTGGAATTGTTTTCGACGGAATAACCTTTCCGTGGAAAATCTTCGACGGAATCATTTTTCCGTCAAAGATTTCATAAAAATTAATTTCTTTTTGATTTTTTTTTTTGGAATTATTTTCGACGGAATTTCATTTCCGTGGAAAATTTTCGACGGAATTCCATTTCCGTGGAAAATTTTCGACGGAATTCCATTTCCGTGGAAAATCTTCGACGGAATCATTTTTCCGTCGAAGATCTCATAAAAATTAATTTCTTTTTGATTTTTTTTTTTTTGGAATTATTTTCGACGGAATCGTTTTTCCGTCGAAGATTTCATAAAAATTAATTTCTTTTTTATTTTATTTTTTTGAATTGTTTTCGACGGAATTACATTTCCGTGGAAAATCTTCGACGTAATCATTTTTCCGTCGAAGATTTCATAAAAATTAATTTCTTTTTGATTTTTTTTTTTTGGAATTATTTTCGACGGAATTCCATTTCCGTGGAAAATCTTCGACGGAATCATTTTTCCGTCGAAGATCTCATAAAAATTAATTTCTTTTTGATTTTTTTTTTCGAATTATTTTCGACGGAATTACATTTCCGTGGAAAATCTTCGACGGAATCATTTTTCCGTCGAAGATTTCATAAATATTAATTTCTTTTTTATTTTATTTTTTTGAATTGTTTTCGACGGAATTACATTTCCGTGGAAAATCTTCGACGGAATCATTTTTCCGTCGAAGATTTCATAAAAATTAATTTCTTTTTTATTTATTTTTTGTAATTTTTTTCGACGGAATTCCTTTTCCGTGGAAAATCTTCGACGGAATCATTTTTCTGTCGAAAAATTCATAAATTAATTTCTTTTTGATTATTTTTTTTTAGATTGTTTTCGACTGAATTATTTTTCTGTGGAAAATCTTTGACGGAATTCCTTTTCCGTGGAAAATCTTCGACGGAATCACAATTCCGTCAAAATATCATTAAATTAATTTCATTTTGATTTATTGTTTTCAATTTATTTTCGACGGAATTCTTTTTCCGTAGAAAATCTTCGACGGAATCACAATTCGGTCGAATATTTTTTACGGAACTTAATTTCCGTAAAAAATTATCGACGAAATACATTTTCCGTTGAAATTTCCGTCTTTAATTTGGACGGAATATTTTCCGTCGAAAATTTCCACTTTTCTAGTAGTGAGTGTTTAGTTTCTCGGTCTTGTTTCTACGGAAATGCTTTTATTTTATTTATTTTTTTTATAAATTTAAATTCTTTTTCTTTTTTTATTTTGGCGGATTCCATTAGGAAACTTTTAAAATAATATTTTTTTTTCAATTCATCTTCATACCATTGTTCACACACACGGGTATCGTTATTTACTTTCCTACCATCATTGGCTCCCCCATCACATCTTTTCCATGGTTATTGTGCCTGCTCATTTATAACATTATTATATCAGACTCTCAAGAGAGAAAAAAATAGAGGATAAAAATTGAGATTGTGATATAATAATATTTGAGAGAAATAGATAAAATAGGAATGAAAATAAATAAATATAATATCTTATCTCATATAAAAATAATTCCATGTAGGACAGAATGTAACAAACGTGTAAAATTACCATTCCGGCAGCCTCAAATGATAAAACAGCCATCGTATCAATGTAGGATCAAAGATATATTAACAGTCTATTTGATACTTCTCTTTTTTTAACTAAATCTGCTTTTAGTTAAAGTAAAAAAAAAAAAGCTTTAAAAAATACTAAAATCTGTTTAATAATTATGTAAAAAAATTAGCTTAAAATTTACTTAAAAACTATTCATTTAAAAAAAATTGATATAACTTTAAAAAAACTCCTTTTAGGAAGTTTTAATTTTTTTCTACGTTATAAAAACAAAATTTCATTATAATTTTTTTTGTAAGAATATATTTAACGTAGCTTCAACTTATAAGAAGAAATTTATTTTTTTTTAAAAAAAAGAAGCAATAAAAACATGACTACGACCACAAAATGCATGCAGACACAGTGGAGCATGTCTACATATGTCAGGCAACAAGACAACAAGTAAAAAGCATTTATAGCTAGATAGATTGTCATGTGGCAAAATATTTGTGGTTATTATGACACAGTAACTGTATAGAGTCGTGAGCTTTCGGATGCTATCTCGTTTCCTTGTCTTTGGGCTATTAAGTGATGGTAATTGGTAGCTGAATCTCTATACATTGAATGCATTTTGGATCCTTACGAGCAGGGGTAATCAGGTGGAGTTTCGGTTATTACCTATTACTGCATACAATGTTCTAACGAGCATTTACCAAATTTTGTCTTACATTCTCTAACTCTCCTTTTGTATTAATTACTGAAACCAAAGGCTGTACTGTGCCCTGTACCTGAATTGATAACAACCTTTCCGGAATATTAGCCATTGAGGGTATAAGTTTGGGGTATGTTAGTCCCACATTAATTGTATGAGCAATTAATGTGGAGTTTATAAGGCCTTGGGCACTCCCATCCTTTGAGCTAGCTTTTGGAATGGTGTATCCAAAGTTCTTAACATGATATCAAAGCCTTAGTATTTTTAATATTAGTTGTATGAGCAACTAATGTGTGGAGTTTATATCTCATATTCTATATGCACAGCTTTTAGTAAACACTTTAGAATTTTGCGGTTCAATGATCTCTACGAGTTTTACTCTATCTAAAAAAAAAAAAAAAAAACTACGTGTGTATTTGAATTAAATTTTGTCAATTAAATTTTGCTTGAACATGATTTTCAAAACTAGATTTTGTTGAGAAGTTATGAATAATAGATTTTTGTTATCTAATTCGATTTCTTCTCATGTCGGCATCTATACGCATTCCATTATTTCTAATTAATTGATGGTTGAAAAATAAATTTTACAACAAATCAAAAAAAAATAAAAATTCAAAAGATGCGTAGTGCAATTTCCCTAATGCATTAATAAACATAAGAGCTATCAGTAGAGAAAGTAGGCTCATAGATCATTTGCCTGAGACCCTAAATCCTGTATTTTAGAAGCAGTACTAGGTTATTAATTTTTCTTACTGTCTTTTGATTAACAAGTTCTAGATAACACAGCTACGTGCAAAATCAATAAAAACATCAACGTCGTATGTCATGAAAGGTTCCTCCTCTGTCTTAGGTGTCCCACACCATTAACTCCTTAGAATGCACTTTTGCGTCTCATATAAATATGATATCATGCATCGCTTGGAAGCAAGCTATCAAATTGAACCGCTTTCTCTGCTAATAACCACCCATCATTTTCACAGAATTTATCTCGCCTGCGGAGAATTTATATCAGCCTCGTCTCCAGTTGTTCTTCTTTCCATATCATACAATCTTGGACCGTATTTGATAGTCATGGATAACGAACATATATAGAATAATATAAACCATTAAGGCTCTCACCTAATATCTAAAGATGTTGAGATATATAGTCCCACATTGGTTGAAGAGCAATTAATGTGGAGTTTATAAGGCTTTGGGCACTCCCACCCTTTGAGCTAGCTTTTGAGATGGTGTATCCCAAGATTTTTTACATGGTATCAGAGCTTGAGGTTCGATCCTCACCGCCCCCACTTTAAAGTGGAAGCACAAAAAAGGTTGCTTCAAGCCAAAAGGGCTCTTGCATGAGGAGAAGGCCTTGGGCACTCCCACCCTTTGAGCTAGCTTTTGGGGAGGTATATCCTAAGTTCTTTAAACAAGGTTTTGAGTTGAATTGATTTTTTACATGGTGTCAAATCTTCCTTGATTGATTACGAGTTCGATCATCACTGATTCTTACTTGTGAAATTAAAAATTCAACTTATGCAATATTCACACTTCAAGACCAAATGGCTTTTACATGAGAAAATGTGTTAGAAAATAATATAAACTACTAAAAAGACCCTACAATACTCCAGGTTTTGAGTTGAATTTGATTTTTCCATGGTCTCAATTAGATTTTCAGAGATACCTTGATTAGGCAAATCTCTGCTCCCTAATAACTGGAGATTTGCTATTATCTAGAGTTTTAATTGCCCAAAAAACCATACTGATTAACATTAGAAACAAGTATTCAGCTTGCACTTGACTTTTGCCCTTCACTTACGAATTCAAAACATACGGAATACCTGAAATAAAAAGCTAGCCAACCAAAACAGGTAAATCAAATTAGTGGAGACTCGTGCCGTTGACTTCATGAGATCATATATATTTTAGGGATTAATATTTCTCATGTTCTAAGAGATAAAATAAATTTTATCTCCTACACATATAAATAAAATTATTTTGAAATAATGAACACCGTGTTTTATGCACATAATTGTATAACTCAAACCATTTTTGGTCCGAAAATAAAGTTACTAAATTATTAACAGTTCTACTGCAGGTTAAATGACTGAAAACTCGATACCAAGAAGAATTTAAAAAATAATTAGTGATTATAATAATTTAATGTAGTTTTTTGGATTGTCTACACAAACGAGTTCGGTGCTCCAGCTTAGCCCATTAGAGGGATTATATCCCTGCACTTATAAAGCGAGATATATACTAACCACATATGATCTTGCCTCCATATTGTTTGGTATGATTTATATTTCGCAATCATATGATACTTTTACTGGCAGGTTAGTAAAAACCCAAGCAGGGGTGTAGTGGACGGAAATATCTAATATACTACTGTAGTACCATTTATTTAGTGCTACCAGCCAATAGAAATACATAAATGTGTGTGATATTTGTACACATAGGAGAGAGAAATGTTTTTTTATCCAAATGTCAGTTATTCAATGGAAGAGTTACCTACTACAGATGTATAGAAGATGTTCTCGTAGTGGACAATGCCCCGGGGCCCATAGAGATATAGTACTGTTGTAGTCCTTTGACTTGTTATAATTTTTTTCTTAATAATTTGGGTTTGGGCCCATGAATAATTGTTATTAGGTTTCTAAATTCTATTTATATTTTTTTACAAGCAGAGTAACTTATAACGTGTGATGGTGAGAAGAATATAGCACAGACAAGCTAAACGTATTTTATGTTAGGTGAAGCAAGGCAAATCACTAGAACAGATTGGGTTGATACTTTTATCTCACTATATTATTGTTATATTAACTTACTCTATCCCTACAAGGGAAACAGAACTAATTCTATCACATAAGGGAAAATTGTTTATCATTTTAAATGACACAACTTATATTCTTTCACTCTCACAAAGAAGTGGGACCCACATTTTTATTTTTATTTTGTCAACCCTCTCTCCTCCTTTATCTATCTATTTCTCTCACTTAAAATTACACAACTTTACATCATTTAAAATGATACACACTCTACCCATCACATAAACAATTAATTTTTAAATCAAATTAATTGAACAATAATATAAATTAATAAAAACTAATAATATAATTAAATAAAAATGAGTGGTCTAATAGCATAATTCACTTCATCATGAGGTTATACCATATTCAAATTGGGTCAATGGGCTTTTCCCATAAATTGAGTGACGAGATTTGCAGCCCTACTAAATCTGTCAGCTCTGTCGTACAACTATGGTCATGTCAAGTCGAATTGGAAACAGCTTGTCCATACAAACAAATAATCTTTTGACACGTTACATCTTATTGGACATGATTGCAACTGGGCTTGCATATAAGGAATAGTTACAGTTCATCAGTCTGGGCTAAGAAGAGCAGCATCTATATTTTGGGCTATTGTTGTGGGCTTCAAGGGTGAAATGCTAAATACTCTGCAGTTAAACACCTCCCACAAAAATAAAATAAAAAAATCTCAGGTTCACACATGGCACCAACATGATGACGGTGATGATAGTGTTAAAATACCAACATAACTAGTGACACTATGCTCGTGGTTTAGTGAAAAACAGAGCAAAAAGCACACAAAAAAAGCTAGGAAAGCTTACTCTACTAGTCTTTTTTTTGCCTAGACAAGATGGTAGCTAGCATAATAATGAAACTGAAATTAAGGCCCCTACCCTAATAAAGAAGAAAGGAATTGATTTTTGTTTGGTGTGCACTTTGTGTTGGGGTGGACATGTGCATGCATTAGATGTGTGGATGGCATTTGGAAATGTTGAGGGTTAGAGGAATTGTAATGTTGATTATGACAAAGGTATGAGAACCAAATCTAAGTGGGTGGGGAGTTTTGGGTAATAGGAATATGGAGGGCCCACGGCAGCAGAAGAAGGTGAGTGTTTGTTAGTGTTAGTGTTAGTGTCAGTGTGTGAAGGGAAATTATAGGGAATGCAATACTTGAAAGAGAAGAGAAGAGACATATATAACTTATAAGGCTGCCATAAAGCATATTTGAAATGGAAAATGAAGTTCAGGCACTAACCCCGCATACCCCACCTCCCCACTCTCTTTCTCGTCTCGTCTCGTCACCAATCATGTTCCATTTATTTTATTTTACCGTCAATCCCACTAACTATAGTCTCGGCTAACGAGGTTTCACATTCTCCTTCATGAGATTATATCTATTAAATTTAGGGATAGGTTATTCTGCCTAGATTGCCTACTTTTACCTACCTCTCTCATCACCGTTGGATTACAATTTGATCTAACAGTTCATATTGAAAACATAAATAAAACTCTTTTACCTCCTTTCTCTCTCCTCCCCTTTCTCTCTCCTCCCCCTTCTCTCTTCCTACGCAATACCTAATTGAAATTTTTATGCCCTTCATCGTCGATGTCTGTCGCGCTTGTAGCTGTAAATTTTGGTTAAATCTCTGAATTTGTTAAATCATCAAGTTTGAAAAACACCCTTGAATTTCATCTGACTTACCTGAATTTCAATACGCAACGGATAGTGATAGTACATTCATGGATCGTCTAATATTGTTGATTAAATTTCATTACAGGAAGCTATATTATTGATTAAATTTCATCGACTAATGGACATGCTCATGGATCGTGAGATACAGTTCATCTGATTCGTCTATGCAAAATTCTTGAAAACATTTGCAAGAAAGGTAATAGCATTGCTCACCTCTCTTTTTTGTTTGGATTCTAGTTTTGCTTTGGATTTTTTTTAAATTGCTTCAATTTTTATATTTAGAAACCTGCCATAGGCGTTTCAAATATGAGATGTGATTCAAGAAGAAAGGATACGTCGTCTTCTTTGTCACAGGGGAGAAGAGAATAGGGTGGAGTCTGATAGAGATATAAAAGAGTAGAAGGGTTTTATTTATGTTTTCAATATGAACCGTTAAATCAAATTGTAATCCAACGGTGATGAGAGGGGTAGGTAAAGGTAGGCAAATAGAGAGTAGATACAATAACCTATCCCTTAAATTTATTACATTAATTATGTGACTAACCTATCTTTTAAAACTGAATTTAATAATTTTAATGACTAAATTAATTACTACTTTCCTTGCAATTTATTTTCAAAGCCGAATTTAACTGAACATTGCTTCCGTCTAATAAGGTAAAAAGTAATTGTAAGTAAAATGGGAAAGATTATACTTACTACCTAATTTTTTTACTACTTCTTACTACCAAATCTTAACCGTTGATTTCCACCAATCTAACGGTTAAGATTTGGTAATAAGAAGTAATGAAGAAAAAAAATAGGTAGTAAGTATAACATTTTTCAATTAAAATATTAGAACAAATTTAGTCACATATTTAATAAATTCAACTATGTTAATAATTATATAAAATATTGAATTTATTAAATAATATTACATTACATAATTAAAAACACTATTCGTTACCTCCAAAAAAAACAAAAAAAAACACTATTCGTTGCAGAACATTATTATGGCAGGGATGGGCTGTAACGCAGCGGCGGATTTAAGATAAGAATTCTTTTTTAATATATATAGGGTAGGTTATATTTATAAACTTTTTTATTTACAAACTCTTAGAAATTATACTATGTTCTTCCGGGAGAATACAAACTTTTGTAAACTACGCTATATTCTCCCGGGAGAATATAGTGTAATTTGTAAAAAAATTCCAAAAAGTTTGTAAACGGATCCTGTCCCATATATATATATATATATATATATATATATATATATATATATATATATATATATATATATATATATATATATATATATATATATAATAAAATTTTGGTAATATTATTAAATTATTTATTTTAAAAATTATATAATATAAAATTAATCTTCATGATACCATTAAATATCACACTACACTCAATCTTTTTATTCCTATTATTATTCCTCTATCAATTTTAACAAATCATCGTGGCCCCATATGCATCCCCATGGAAAATTTGCTCTTTCTTTCAATTTTAATAAATCTTCTTAGCTCAAACCTCTCACTATCTCTATTTTTTTTTATGAAATTAACAATGCTACTATTATTCGATTGTTTTGTTTCAAAATCCGGTTATATCATCTCCATGTTTTGAATATTTTATTTCGACTCATTATCTTCCATTGATTAACATTTTCTTTATACCGACCTTCGGTGCATTGATTTTTTTTAATGCTTTAATGTTTTATTGAGGGTTACTTTTCAAACCGAACGAACAAATTGTGTTGGACAAATAAATTAAAAAAATTTCAAAACACGTATGCACCAATAAATTAAAAAAAAAAAACAAAACTCAAGGTGAAATACAAAAGAGCATAACAACATATTTATTTGGGACTTGTAATATTTCAAATTTTCAAATGTTTCATTTAGTGATATGTTAGTGTATTTTCTTAGTAGGTATTTTCTTAATTTTTGGACTCTGAGTTACGGAAGTGTTTACTTTTCAATGTTGGTTAGCTTGTTGGAGTGTTGTTCTACAATATATCTTGATGATTATATTTGAATAATTTTACTGGATTCAACAGCTTGTCCAAACATCATCTAGGTACAATGCATTTCCACGTACATTTTTTTAATTTATTTAAACATTTTATGGATCTTTTTTTATTGTAGATGAGTTTAACAATATGAAAACACGTAGAGTAAGAATAAGAGTCAAGTGAAGTGATCTTAATTTCTGCAATAGATTTTTTTAATTTTTTATATATCAGGTCTGTATTGTATTTGAAATACTTTTATTTATAAAGATGTATTTTTATTTTTCACTCTCACTCAATAAATTCGTGTGTATTGTCCTCCCAAAGCTTAAAGTTCGTTATATATATATAGTAAGTTTCCAAACTATTGGCTGTTGAGTTAAATTTATTGTATTCTCTATTTTTATATTCCTCTGAATTTAAAACATAGAAATAACTCCTTTTTTTTATAACAAAATAACTCCTTTTTCAATTGATAGGATTCTTTGCAATCAATATAAAAAAAAATAAAAAAAATAGAGAATTGAGAACTGAAAGCAAACTTTGCCTTCACTGGAACGAGAGATGGTTTACCTTCCACTTATAAACGAAAAAGACTAAAATGTATCTAAATAATAATTACTTAACTTAATATGCAAATTTTTATCTCAGAAAGAGTCAAAACCAATATAGAATATATTCCACTAAAATAATACTTAATTCGAACCAACCTGCTTGACATATTAACTTTTAAATTTGTCTCAGTCTTTTTTTTTTTTTTTTTTTAATGTTGAATACCACCAACGTTAGTAACGTATCTCTGGTCTGGACTCTGGAGAGAGAGAATATCAATATAGCCTATATATATGAATAAAATGAAGGGTTGATATATGGACGTCTTCTTCGTCATATTAAGCTTATAATCAACTTAATAAGTAATGAAGAATTTAAGATGATATTTGAGGGAAGAAAATGGGTGCACTTACTTAGGACGAACATAAATAGTATCCTGTATCCTCATCTACTATAATAGAAACCAAGATCAAGCGTAAAATTGGACTGTCAATATAAAGAGAAGCATATATTATTATTGTTGACAGTAACACAATTATATTTTTCCAATCAGAAAAGAAAAATTCGGAAAAATATTATAATAATTTCATCATTTCAACAAGATTTTTACAAATACACATTGCAATTGTGAGATTAAAATTTATTCAGAGTATTGAATTTACTCTCCTCGCAAGTGCTTTTTGATATATTCCATATTTGTTTTTAGGAAAGAATGTTTACCTTATAAATGACACAATTTATATCTTTTCATTTTCATAAAAAGGTGGGACTCACATCTTTATTTTTTTTTGTCAATTCTCTGTTCTTCTTTTTCTATCTCTTTCTCTTTCTTATAATGACACAACATTACATCTTTTAAAATGACACGCATTTTTCTCTTGTTTTTATCCCAAACATAAAAAATGTAAATATTATGATGTGAAAATATTATTTTCTTCCATATATAAATAGTATTGCACTCCGCTTACACCGTTGTCAAATAAGGTATAGGAAAGTTATCAATAAATTAGGGTGAAGAAAAAGTGAATTCACTCAATTCAGAACCGTGAATGTGAAAAACCACGGAAGAGTCAGGTTCAGAGGGTAAGTAGCAGAAGTTACTGTGTTAGTTGGTGTCTCTTTTTCAGGAAAATGGATGCGAAATGTGGTTTCCGGGCAGCTGACATGATAGTGACATGAGTACGATGGGAATCAGAAAAACCCTGCCACCCTTGCACTGTTGTTGTTGTTGTCCACAGAAAGAGAATCACATGGGCAGCTCTAACCCTATGCTAATTCAATCGGTGGTTATTCATAATATATATATTAAAATTTTATACCAACGAATTATGTAAAATTTTCGTAGTTATTTTTCTCTTCATATAAATTAAATAGATAGGGTGTAATTTTCATTAATTAAAAAAAAATAGATAAATTTTTTTTACATGACTCTCTTTTGTGAAATTTTAAGATAAGATGATCTACTTCTATATGCACACATATATAAGATAATCAACTACCGAAATTTTAAATACTAAAATGAGCAATTAAATTATTCCTATAATACAGTCAAAATCAGATGAATAGTAGATGTAAAACATTCAAAAACTGAAAATTATTGAATAGAGTTTCACTTCTTAGCTTGAATTGTTAAATGATATTATTATTTAATATGGTATCAAAGTCGATTACCACATTCGATAGAAATGAGTCAATAGAGGATCAAATGAGTGGAAAAATACAAAAATTCATTACATCAAAGTTTTGGGTTGAGATAAAATAATAAAATTAATTATTGTGATTTAAGTAGCCCATTAACGAAATCAATGTTGTTGTTGCAAAAACTGGTTTATTACAATTACGACAAAGAAAAATGAATGTTTAAAGAATTAACAATTAGTCTTCATCACTAGTGCATAAATTGTGGGTTGGCAAAACTTACACCTGAAGCTCCTCGAGATCTGACCAAATCTTGTTTGAGTTCTTCATATGAATTATATTCTTAACATGTTTCGAGGGTCATCAGTTCTGCACTTGGGCCTCCCTTTGTCTACCCCAATAATGCGAATGCCTATTGCTATTGCTATTCATAATTGCTTTCCTTCCTTTTTCTCTTCTCACCTGTACCCATCCCATCTCTCCTTCCAATTTTCTTAATTCCAATCATGTTACGCATTGCATCCCACATCTATATATCTATAATTTTCTTTAATAATTCTCCAAAATGTATGAATCCATATGTTTTGATTTTAACAAGTACATATGCCACGTAAAGAATTGCTTTCATCAATTGACATTTTAGAACGTCATTTTGTACAAGTTTGCATTTTTTATGCGTACACGAAAACACTGAATTATAAATTGATACAAAAATTAATGTGATGACGCACAAATTCAAATATATGTCTGATAATAAAAAATAATGTAATTTATTTTAATAAAATAAGTTTGCGTAGATATTGCTAAAGAATCACAATTAAGTGGCAGCTAACTTCTTTAAGGTTACTTAATGCAGATCGCGAAATTTCTTGCACTTGAAGTTTTATAAAAATTATCATATTTTTACAACGTAAGTAGCATTAGAGTTGCAGCAGGGATAGGTGGTTAGGGCGCCATTTGCTTTCGTTTTAGGGATCGAAAAATTGTTAAATAACGGTATCATATTCTATTATGTGTAATTATGCATAATACGTTAGAGTTTTTTAAATAGGAACTAAATAATGTTTTTACACATATTAATTATTAAATAGAAAGACTATATAGGAGACGGAGAGCTTGTGCATCTAAAAAAATCCAGCTTTTCTGTTTGCCCGGTGCAATTATGTTCCGAGTTTTAAATTTAGTTTAATAGTAAATTATTTATTCAATTAATTATTAATATTATAATTTTTTTTTTCATTAGCGACGAAATTCATTACCAGTAATAATAAACTTTGAGGCGTGATAGTCTCATAAAAAAGAATATTAACATGATATTTGTATAAAAATTTTGCCAAGCAGAAAATAGGTTTGGCTCA
>JAVKPL010000197.1:0-14505 GCA_032173675.1 Gastrolobium villosum
AGAATACACCACAAGACTTAGAAGGAGCAGATCCGGCTGAAGGAGGAGGGCGTTCTTCGCGTTCGTCGTTCCGTTCTTGTATTATTCTTCTTCTATTTTCAGTTCATGTTGAAATCAAATCAGCAATCATGAGGTTGATTGGTTAGATCCATTTCTGTAGTCAAGGGCATGATCCCTTTGTGAACGATTGTTACAAGGATTGAATCATTATATGTATTGATTTTAATATATTTCGTCTTTATCTTGCACGTATTGATATTATTTCTGTTAGATCTGATCAACCTAATAGGGAATATATTCTGGGGATCAGGGTTCGCAATAGGAATATTGGAATACTGATCCTGAAAGGGGATAAAGATGACTCTCCATGCATGTTCTAGGGATAGACTTGTATGGATTGCAGTCGTGGGATTTATCTACATAATGCTTATTTTCAGGCGGGATTACTAAGGGATTAGGGTTCCAACTGAAGTAAAGGGTTAGATCACCAAGGGATTGTGATCTAACTAATTATTTCTAAAAGATGATAATTTGTCTGAGTTGTTAATTTCGATAAGTATTATGAATCAATCCAAAGTAAAATTGGGAATAATTGGTGAATGTACCTTGGCTACAGTCTTCTTCATTACTTCTTCTACAAAAATATTTCTTCATTTATTTTAAGTCTTTTTCAGGAAAACCTAAAAACAAGTCTTTACATTTTTTTAAGTTACCATAGTGTGGAAACACAAATCGATTAATCTAAATTAAGAGGACTGGTTATAGTAGTAATTGTTTTCCAATCCCTGTGGAGACGATCTTATTTATCACTTTATTACTTGGAACGATCGGTGCACTTGCCGAGATCGCAACAAGTTTTTGGCGCCGGTGCCGGGGATTGTAAATTCAATATTACAAATAACCGTTAATCTTTGAGATTGGATTTTATTTTATTTTATTTTATTTTTTATTATTATTATTATTATTATTATTTTTTTTTTCTTTTTATTCTTTTTCTATCTTGTTTTGTTTTGTTCAGGTGCTACTAATAATTTTTCTTGAGTTTTATGCGAGACAGACTTCCGCCTAAGGACTTTGTAATTGATTCTGAAATTGCGAGGACCGAAAAGCAACTAAGGAAGGCTGCTAGACAGATCATTTGGGAAGATTCTAAGCACATACCTTTACAACCAATTCAAGAGATGGCAGAAAACAACAATGCTGGTCATGGACAAGGAGGAAATGCCAACAATCAACCTCCAAGACTGTTGAATACAATTCTGACTCCAGTATTCAACAGAGCAAACTCGAGCATAGTCAGGCCAAATGTGGAGGCCAACAACTTTGACCTAAAGCCATCATTGACTTCTTTGGTGGAAAGGGTTCAGTTTTCTGGTGCTGATGATGAAGATCCTCATGAGTTCATAGACCGATTCCTGATGGTCTGTGATACAACTAAGCACAATGGAGTATCTACCGATGCTATCAGGCTCCGGTTATTCCCTTTTGCTGTTAAGGGAAAGGCGTTGAGATGGATTGAAAGACAGCCCGCAAATAGCATCCTTACATGGGAAGATTTGTCCAGCAAATTCTTTGATCATTTCTTCTCCATGGAAAAATATAATCAGCTGGTGAATGAAATCACAAATTTTCGCCAGCTGGAAGGAGAATCACTTTGTGCAACATGGAACAGATTCCAGGAACTTAACAGGAAGTGTGCACATTATGAAGGAGATGATGATAGAAAAGTGGCAATATTCTTCAATGGAATCACTCCTGAAACAAGGATGATAATAAATAGTGCCGCTGGAGGTTCTATTCGGGAAAGTACATCCGAACAGGCTATTGATTTGATCAAAAAGCTTGCACGGAATGAGAATGAAAGTGTACCAGCTCCTATAAAAAAAGCAGTAACAAAACCAGCAGATAGTGATGTAATATCATTGTCTAAAAAGTTTGACAGTTTAAGTGAGAAATTTGACAAGTTTCAAGTGTCAAAGGTTCAAACAACTCCTCTGGTTTGTGATAAATGCCAAGAAAGTCATGAATCTGACGAATGGCCTAATTCGTTGTCAGATGATTCACCTCAACAGGTGCAGGTGAATGGTATATGGTATGACCAGCGCCCTCAGCAGAATTTTCAGAGAAACCAGAACTTTTCTGGTGGTGGTAACAACAATTTTCAGCGGAGGACTCAAGGAGCTGGCATGGATTTCAAATCTAATAATAATAATTATGCTCAACCTTCACAGAATCAACAAAGAGAGCCTGATGAGTGGGAAAAAGCTTTTGCTCAAATGGCCAAGGCTTCTAATGAGATGGCTCAACACACTAATTCTTTTATGGAGGAGACTCGAGCCAACAACAAGAACACAAATGCTTCTATTAGGAACCTGGAGAATCAGATAGGCCAGCTGGCAAAGCAATTTTCAGAAAGAATTCCAGGTACATTTCCAAGTAATACAATTATCAATCCAAAAGAGGATTGCATGTATATTACAACTAGAAGCGGGAAAGTAGTGGCAACCCCAGAAAAGCCGAACACAAAGATGGAAGCTAAGAAGAAGCTTAAGGAGCCAGAAAATGAAATTGAAAAACCCGTGGAAGAAGAAAAGCCAGTTGAGAAGAAGAGGTTTGAGCTGAGCCATGAATATGTGATGTCTCAAGCACCTTATCCAGCAAGGTTCAAGAAAGAGGCTTATAACAAGCATTATGACAGGTTTTTAGACATCTTCAAGAAGCTACACATAAACATACCTTTTGCTGAAGCTTTGTCTAGCATGCCAAATTATGCAAAGTTTATGAAGGACTTGTTGTCAAGGAAGCACAAACTGCAGGAATGCCAAACGGTGACACTCACTGAGGAGTGTAGTGCTATTATTACCAAGAAGGTCCCGCCTAAGCGTAATGATCCAGGGAGCTTCAATATCCCTATTGAAATTGGGAACAGAAAAATCAGCCGGGCATTGTGTGATCTTGGGGCTAGCATTAATCTAATGCCCCTTTCTGTTTGCAATTCCTTGGGGATTACCGAGTTGAAGCCTACTCAAGCATCTTTACAACTTGCTGATAAGTCCTCAAGGAAGCCAAGCGGAATAATAGAAGATGTTCTTGTGAAGGTGGGCAAGTTCATCTTCCCTGCTGACTTTGTGGTGTTGGATATAGAAGGAGGAGCTGCGATGCCTCTTTTGCTGGGTAGACCTTTCTTAGCTACATCCCGTGCATTGATTGATGTTGAAAACGGGAAGCTTGAGCTAAGGATGAATGATGAGACCGTTACCATCAATGTCTTTAATTCTTTGAAACAGTCTTCTCACAAAGATGATTGTTTTAAAGTTTCAAAGGAAAAACAAAGTGTGGCGGTTAAGGTTCCTAAAAAAATAAATGATGCCAAGAAAGATGGTGTCATGAAGGTGGAATCGAAGGAGTCTCCTAAAACTCTAAAAGAAATCTTCTTTTGTAACAAGGTAGTGACTGAAGTATTAAAGGAACAGGAGACCGATTCAACAGATAAAGATCCATATTCCCATACCAACAAAATTCTTAATGAGAAGGATGACAAACATGAAAAAAAACTCAAGAAAGAAGTCATCCTACAATGAAGAAGGTACTGAGAAAGGAGGTGATCAAACTCTTTGATAAGAGTTGGAAGAGACACCGAGATTCTATTTCTCGGAAGAATCAAAGCTTCAAAGAGTTTCTAACATGGCTCCATGGTTTGGGCCAAATCTGGGAATGGTGGCTCCAAACACCAAGGCAGCCAATACAACCAGATCCTCCATTTGCTGAGTCATCCCACGCTGCTGAGTGGGATGACATGGAGGTTTTCCTTCTTGTGGTTTAATTATTGCTGAGGACAGCAATGCTCTAAATCTGGGAATGGTGGGCTTGTGCCTTAGAACTGCAATTCTTCTATCAGGGGAGATATCCTAACTCTTTTCATTTTCTTAGTATTTTTATAGTTATTTTGTGTGCTATATATATATATATATATATATATAAAATTAAAAAAAAAATATTTCAAGCAATTCTCAGGTTTAAATGTGCTTATCTAGTTAATGTGCTTGATTGAATTCTTGGAACATATTGTATGAACTTCTGGCATGATATCGTATGGGCATGAGTAGATTTCATGATTGCTCGTTTGTCTGAATTTTGTGCTTGAATGATTAATGATGCCTAATGTTTCTTTTGGAAGTCTAGCTTGACATCACAGCTGGTGAAGTTTTGTGCTTAAACACTTATTTTATTCTGAGAGACCTCACTGTGATAGCATTCTAGAACTTGCTCTGTTTCTCTGAGATGCATGCATTGATTGAAATGATTAAGGCAAATTTTATTCTGTTAGCCATGGCTAAATAACCCACCTATATGAATTTTTCCATTGCTAACTCCTTTGAGCCTGAGCCTTTTTGTTCATAATTCCTGCTGATTGCTTAGCCATATTCCTATTGTCTTACCCTAATTGAGATTGAATCACTGATGTTTTGAAATGGAAACAAAGAAATTGAGGTAAGCTCCACAGAGGTCAATGTAAAGAAAGGCGACTGAATTGTGCCTTTAAATAAAAGGAGAAAAAAAGGAAAAAGAAAGAAAAAGAAAAAGGGTGTAAAGAAAATGTGGCTGAAAGGAATTAATTCCTGAAATTCTGTGGGAATATTAGTGGAGCAAAACAAATGAGTTGAAGGTGTTAAAAATGAAATAATATCAAATTTTCAATCTCATTGTTACTTGAGCTACTATCCATAAAATCCTACCCCTTAGCCCGGCCAAGTTACAACCTGCGAAGTCTTTTTGATCAATTATGCATGTGTTAATGTTCCTCATCTTTAGGAACTTGAGAATATGAGCAAGCTTATGGTAATGTTGTTGCTGTGATAGATTGAGTGATTGTCAAATCCCCCAAACACTTGAGTAGTGAACATTAATTATCTGGGTGAGGGGTGTGCAAACTAGATTCTGATCTTTTCATAAAAGGCATTGTTAAAAATTCTTTGCATTGATTCAAGCATACTTAGGGTGATAATCTGTTGGCTGTACAATGTTATGTTGGATTAATCTGTTTCCTGGATTTAGTCTTGTACATTGCTAGGGACAGCAAAGTTCAAATCTGGGAATTATTTGATATGCGATCAGCATATAGGAAATTACAAGACGAAAAGAAGAAGAAAGTGACTCAATCAATGCAAGAAAGGCAGAGAAAAAGATTAAAAGCATCCAAAGTCTGAATATCAAGGAAAATGCATAAAAGAAGGCAAAGACATTGCAAAAGAGACCTAGGTTCCCACGCTCACAGCGCGGGAATGGCGCTCTGAGCGTGGAAGGAAGAAATTTGGCAGAAGGTCCCGCGCTGAGAGCGCGAGATCCGCGCCATCAGCGCGGGTGGGCAGAATCTGGCAGAAACTCCCACGCTCTGAGCGCGGGAGTGGCGCTCAGAGCGTGGGAGGCGCGAAAATATGAAAATTCAAATGTTGCAAATTAGGTCAAAGTCTCTTATAAAAAGAGACTCAACCTTTGAAGAAAAGAACATCAGAATACACCACAAGACTTAGAAGGAGCAGATCCGGCTGAAGGAGGAGGGCGTTCTTCGCGTTCGTCGTTCCGTTCTTGTATTATTCTTCTTCTATTTTCAGTTCATGTTGAAATCAAATCAGCAATCATGAGGTTGATTGGCTAGATCCATTTCTGTAGTCAAGGGCATGATCCCTTTGTGAACGATTGTTACAAGGATTGAATCATTATATGTATTGATTTTAATATATTTCGTCTTTATCTTGCACGTATTGATATTATTTCTGTTAGATCTGATCAACCTAATAGGGAATAATATTCTGGGGATCAGGGTTCGCAATAGGAATATTGGAATACTGATCCTGAAAGGGGATAAAGATGACTCTCCATGCATGTTCTAGGGATAGACTTGTATGGATTGCAGTCGTGGGATTTATCTACATAATGCTTATTTTCAGGCGGGATTACTAAGGGATTAGGGTTCCAACTGAAGTAAAGGGTTAGATCACCAAGGGATTGTGATCTAACTAATTATTTCTAAAAAGATGATAATTTGTCTGAGTTGTTAATTTCGATAAGTATTATGAATCAATCCAAAGTAAAATTGGGAATAATTGGTGAATGTACCTTGGCTACAGTCTTCTTCATTACTTCTTCTACAAAAATATTTCTTCATTTATTTTAAGTCTTTTTCAGGAAAACCTAAAAACAAGTCTTTACATTTTTTTAAGTTACCATAGTGTGGAAACACAAATCGATTAATCTAAATTAAGAGGACTGGTTATAGTAGTAATTGTTTTCCAATCCCTGTGGAGACGATCTTATTTATCACTTTATTACTTGGAACGATCGGTGCACTTGCCGAGATCGCAACAAGTTTTTGGCGCCGTTGCCGGGGATTGTAAATTCAATATTACAAATAACCGTTGATCTTTGAGATTGGATTTTATTTTATTTTATTTTATTTTATTTTATTATTATTATTATTATTATTATTTTATTATTATTTTTATTCTTTTTCTATCTTGTTTTGTTTTGTTCAGGTGCTACTAATAATTTTTCTTGAGTTTTATGCGAGACAGACTTCCGCCTAAGGACTTTGTAATTGATTCTGAAATTGCGAGGACCGAAAAGCAACTAAGGAAGGCTGCTAGACAGATCATTTGGGAAGATTCTAAGCACATACCTTTACAACCAATTCAAGAGATGGCAGAAAACAACAATGCTGGTCATGGACAAGGAGGAAATGCCAACAATCAACCTCCAAGACTGTTGAATACAATTCTGACTCCAGTATTCAACAGAGCAAACTCGAGCATAGTCAGGCCAAATGTGGAGGCCAACAACTTTGACCTAAAGCCATCATTGACTTCTTTGGTGGAAAGGGTTCAGTTTTCTGGTGCTGATGATGAAGATCCTCATGAGTTCATAGACCGATTCCTGATGGTCTGTGATACAACTAAGCACAATGGAGTATCTACCGATGCTATCAGGCTCCGGTTATTCCCTTTTGCTGTTAAGGGAAAGGCGTTGAGATGGATTGAAAGACAGCCCGCAAATAGCATCCTTACATGGGAAGATTTGTCCAGCAAATTCTTTGATCATTTCTTCTCCATGGAAAAATATAATCAGCTGGTGAATGAAATCACAAATTTTCGCCAGCTGGAAGGAGAATCACTTTGTGCAACATGGAACAGATTCCAGGAACTTAACAGGAAGTGTGCACATTATGAAGGAGATGATGATAGAAAAGTGGCAATATTCTTCAATGGAATCACTCCTGAAACAAGGATGATAATAAATAGTGCCGCTGGAGGTTCTATTCGGGAAAGTACATCCGAACAGGCTATTGATTTGATCAAAAAGCTTGCACGGAATGAGAATGAAAGTGTACTAGCTCCTATAAAAAAAGCAGTAACAAAACCACCAGATAGTGATGTAATATCATTGTCTAAAAAGTTTGACAGTTTAAGTGAGAAATTTGACAAGTTTCAAGTGTCAAAGGTTCAAACAACTCCTCTGGTTTGTGATAAATGCCAAGAAAGTCATGAATCTGACGAATGGCCTAATTTGTTGTCAGATGATTCACCTCAACAGGTGCAGGTGAATGGTATATGGTATGACCAGCGCCCTCAGCAGAATTTTCAGAGAAACCAGAACTTTTATGGTGGTGGTAACAACAATTTTCAGCGGAGGACTCAAGGAGCTGGCATGGATTTCAAATCTAATAATAATAATTATGCTCAACCTTCACAGAATCAACAAAGAGAGCCTGATGAGTGGGAAAAAGCTTTTGCTCAAATGGCCAAGGCTTCTAATGAGATGGCTCAACACACTAATTCTTTTATGGAGGAGACTCGAGCCAACAACAAGAACACAAATGCTTCTATTAGGAACCTGGAGAATCAGATAGGCCAGCTGGCAAAGCAATTTTCAGAAAGAATTCCAGGTACATTTGTTGCGATCTCGGCAAGTGCACCGATCGTTCCAAGTAATAAAGTGATAAGTAAGATCGTCTCCACAGGGATTGATAAACAATTACTACTATAACCAGTCCTCTTAAGTTAGATGAATCGATTGGTGTTTCCACACTATGGTAACTCAAAATGTAAAGACTTGTTTTTAGGTTTTTCTGAAAAAGACTTAAAATAAATGAAGAAATATTTTTGTAGAAGAAGTGATGAAAAAGACTGTAGCCAGGGTATATTCACCAATTGTTCCCAATTTTACTTCGGATTGATTCATAATACCTATTGAAATTAACAACTCAGACAAATTGTCATCTTTTTAGAAATAATTAGTTAGATCCCAATCCCTTGGCGATCTAACCCTTTACTTCAATTGGAACCCTAATCCCTTAGTAATCCCGCCTGAAAATAAGCATTATGTAGATAAATCCCACGACTGCAATCCATACAAGTCTATCCCTAGAACATGCATGGAGAGTCATCTTTATCTCCTTTCAGGATCAGTATTCCAATATCCCTATTGTGAATCCTGATCCCCAGAATATCATTCCCTATTAGGTTGATCAGATCTAACAGAAATAATATCAATACGCTCAAGATAAAAGATGAAATATATTAAATTCAATACATAGAATGATTCAATCCTTGTAACAATTGTTTACAAAGGGATCATGCCCCTGACTACAGAAATAGATCTAGCCAATCAACATCATGATCGCTGATCTGATTTCAACATGAACTGAAAAGAAAATAAAGAAAAGTACAAGAACGGAGTGACGAACACGAAGAACGCCTCTTCTAGGTTTTGTGATGTGTATTCAGAGATGTCCCTCTTCAAAGGTTGAGTCTCTTTTTATAAGAGACTTTGACCTAATTTGCAACATTTGAATCTTCATATTTTCGCGCCTCCCACGCTCAGAGCGCCACTCCCGCGCTCAGGGCGTGGGAGTTCTTGCCAAATTTCCACCTCCCGCGCTGATGGCGCGGATCTCGCGCTCTCAGCGCGGGACCTTCTGCCAAATTTTCATCTCCCGCGCTCGGAGCGCCATTCCCGCGCTGTGAGCGTGGGAACCTAGGTCTCTTTTGATATGTTTTTGCCTTCTTTTGTTTATCTTCCTTGATATTCAGACTTTGGATGTTTTTACTCTTTTTCTCTGCCTTTCTTGCATTGATTGAGTCATTTTCTTCCTCTTTTTGCCTTGTAATTTCCTATATGCTGATCGCATATCAAATAATTCCCAGATTTGAACTTTGCTGTCCCTAGCAATGTACAAGACTAAATCCAGGAAACAGATTAATCCAACATAACACTGTACAGCCAACAGATCATCATACTAAGTATGCTTGAATCAATGCGAAGAATTTTTAATAATGCCTTTCATGAAAAGATTAGAATCTAATTTGCACATCCCTCACCCAGATAATCAAATAACGCTCAATACTCAAGTGTTTGGGGAAATGACAATTACTTAAGCTATCACAGTAACAACATTATCATAAACTTGCTCATATTCTCAAGTTCCTAAAGATGAGGAACATTAATACATGCAAAATTAATCAAAAGGACATCACAGGTTGTAACTTGGCCAGGATAAAGGGTAGGATTTTATGGATAGTAGCTCAAGTAACAATGAGATTGAAAATTTGATAGTTTAACATATTCAACTCATTTGTTTTGCTCCACTAATGTTCCCACAGAATTTCGGGAATTTAATTCCTTCAGCCATATTTTCTTTATATTCACATTTTTCTTTTCCCTTTTTCTCCTTTCCTTTTAAAGGCACAATTCAGTCGCCTTTCCTTATATTGACCTCTGTGGAGCTTACCTCAATTTCTTTTGTTTTATTTCAAAACATCAGGGATTCAATCTCATTTAAGGTAAGACAATAGGAATATGTCTATGCAATCAACAGGAGTTATGTACAAAAAGGCTCAGGCACAAAGGGGTTAACACTGGAAGAATTCACATAGGTGGTTTATTTGGCCATGGCTACATAATAAAATTCTGCCTTTATCATTTCAATCAATGCATGTATTTCAGAGAAACAAAGCAAGTTCTAGAATGCTATCACAGTGAGGTCTCTCAAAATAAATTAAGTGTTTGGGCACAAAAACTCACTAGCTATGATGTCAAACTAGATTTCCAAAATAATCATTTAGGCATTTATTAACCATTCAAGCTTAGCAATTCAGACATACTAGTTGACAGAATTTGCCTATACAATATCATGCTAGCAGTTTATGCATCCAGAATTTAATCAAGCATAATTGAACCTGAGAATTTTTTTCTTTTTCAATACAAGACTTCTTTTTCATGGTGTATGGTGTAGTTCCACCACATTCATCAACCTTGCAATCTTGCATTCAGCATGTATGCGATAATTCCCAGATTTGAATGTTGCTGTCCTCAGCAACAAACTAATCTAGGATATAGCTTAAGCTGCCAGATGGAGTACACACATAATTGTTAATATCCAAAGCAAAATACGCAAGAAAATATAACCCAATATAAAGTGCCAGCAACCTTAACTTTGTTCAACCTTTAAAAAGATGTAAAACTAAATTGTTCCAAGAAATTTAAACAAAATGCAGTAAATGGCAGTGGAGGAATAAGGTCAAATGTCATCCATAAACTCATCAGCTTCAAAATCACCAAGGATGTCATCATCTGCAGTATTGGAAGGCATAGATGGACCTGCTTGTGTACCAGGTGGAACTTGACCCATTAATCCAGCTGTGTCAATTCCCCTATCCAAGCACAGTCGCTCCAACATGCTCATCATGTAGTTGTTCTGAACCAGTAACTGTTGGAGCAACTGAGAGTCAGTAGATGTAGATGGTGCTGATACTGGGGCAGGTGGTGGAACAGCACCGCCAGATGCTTTCCATATTGCTTGCCTTCTGGACTCCTTCTGCATTTCATTATACAGACGCTGTGTTAGATCTGCTTTGGTCTTTACATCTCTGGGCTCATCATCTGGTATATCTACTCCTGCTTTTATGCAAAGCTGCTCAATGAGGGAGCAGTGAGCCAGACTAAAGTCTAACCTGCCATGAGTAATCATGTGGGCTATTCTATCAGACAGAATAGCCCCAATATGGAGGTTGTAATCTCCCAGCAGAGTATACAGCAGTACTGCCCTTTCCACATTGACATCACTTAGATTAGTAGAAGCCATGATGGTGGAATTGATGAAGGAGTGCCAGAAAATTGCCTCTTCATTGAGGTCTAGCCTATCCAATTTTTCTGGCACGGCTGGCTGGCCTTGTTTGGCCTTCCATGCAGAATTTGGTTGAGTGATGCCTTCCCGAACAGTGGTAGCCAAAGCCGGCATTTCTTCCCTATACAATCCGTCAACAGGCTGCATCCTGTTGAAGGTGTCAGTGAAAAAACAAGATTGGGTTGCTTCCCATGAGGTGTTCAGCAACCTCTCAATTTGGAAGGCTGTAAAAGAGACTTCCTTCCCCCTGACCCAGCTCTTTCTTGTTCTGTCTACTGTGTCCTTGTCAGCATTGGCACAGAATTCGCGCAATATGGTGCTGCAGCTTGCCTTTGGAAGTTGTATCAACTTGTTCCATTTCCTTCTTTGAATTGTCATGCTTACTGGACAGTCATCCGCCAGGAGACTGCTGATTCTTCGTTCCGGTATGATTTTCTTTCTTAAAAACCAGTTGTGGTACCGGTCTTGGGCTTCCGGAGACAGAAACCGGTTACCATCAAAATCGACCAGAGCAGGGGCTCTTTGTCTCTTGGTGCCAGTTGCACCTGCGGGCTTTTTGCCGACCTTCTTTTGCTTGTCTCCTGCCATTTGAAGAGGAAAAGAATCTACCACGTAGTGCGCGCTCTCAGCACGGACCCACCCGTTTTTTTTTTCCACGCTGCTAGCGTGGGAACCGCGCTATCAGCGTGGACTAACCCCCCTTTTTTTTTTTAAAGATGAAATCCACTGGTTGCCTCCAGTAAGCGCTTGTTTAATGTCACGAGCCTGACTGGAACCATGTTTAATCGGGTGAAGTCAAAGAGACAGAAATTATCTCTCTATTCACAGGTTCCCCAAAGTAAATTTTTAGCCGATTTCCATTTACTTTAAAAGATCTCTCATCATTCAGGGGCAGAGATTTCAATGGTGCCATATGGAAATATCTTCTTCACTATAAAGGGACCAGACCAACGAGATTTAAGTTTTCCTGGAAACAATTTCAGTCGAGAATTGTACAATAATACCTGTTGACCAGGTGCAAACTCTTTATGCTTGATCCTGCTATCATGCCACTGCTTTGTCTTTTCTTTATAAATTTGTGCACTCTCATAAGCAGTTCTTCTGAACTCATCTAGCTCATTTAGCTGCAATATTCTCTTCTTTTGGGCTCCTGATAGTTCAAAATTTAAGAACCTTGTGGCCCACAAAGCTTTGTGTTCTAACTCCACTGGTAAATGGCAGGGTTTGCCATATACCAACTGATAAGGTGACATGCCGATTGGAGTTTTGAATGCAGTTCTGTATGCCCAAAGTGCATCATCAAGCTTTTTGGCCCAATCTTTCCTAGAAATCCCTACTGTCTTTTCTAGGATTCTTTTTATCTCTCTATTGGAGACTTCCACTTGCCCTACTAGTTCAAGGATGATACTGGTGTGGCTATCCTGTGTCTCACCCCATATTTAACCAATAAACTCTCAAAATGTTTGTTACAAAAGTGAGTACCCCCATCACTAATGATAGCTCGAGGTACTCCAAACCTTGTAAAAATATTTTTCCTTAGAAAATTTACAACCACCTTAGCATCATTCAGCCCAGTAGCAGCTTCTACCCACTTAGAAACATAATCCACAACAACAAGGATATATTGGTTGGAATAAGAAGATGGAAATTGACCCATAAATGAATGCCCCAAACATCAAATAGTTTCACCTCTAAAATATTATTCAGAGGCATCTCATCCTTGCGTGAGATATTTCCTGTCCCCTGACATTTATCACATTTTTCTACGTAATCTCTTGCATCCTTAAAAAGTGTTGGCCAGTAGTAACCGCTTTGCAAAACCTTCTGCGCGGTTCTATTACCCCCAAAATGGCCTCCATAGTTAGAAGAATGGCAATGCCATAAAATCTGGCTCACTTCAAACTCCGGAACACATCTGCGAAGGATCCCATCAGCACATTGGAAATATCAATGTGAATCCTACCCAGAAATAACGCCTTACCTCTCGCCAGAAATTTCTTTTGTTGTTGCCTTGTAAGGTTGGGAGCAACTCTTTTACCACTTTGTAGTTGGCAAAATCTGCGAACCATGGAGGAGACAAAGACTGCCATCACCTTCTCATCAGGGAAATAATCATTGATTTCTTTTTCTGAACTATCTTGTAGTTTTTTTGCCTGGATTCTAGAGAGATGATCAGCCACTTTATTTTCTACTCCAATTTTGTCCCGAATTTCCAAATCAAATTCTTGAAAAAGTAGCATGCAAGTTAACAACCGTGGTTTTGCGTCCTGCTTAGTCATCAAAAACTTAATAGCAGAATGGTCAGTAAAAACAACAATTTTAGATCCTAACAAGTAAGGTCTAAATTACAATGCGTCAAACTACTGCTAACATTTCTTTCTCAGTTGTTGCATAATTAATTTGAGCACTAATTCAAAACTTTGTAAGATTAGTAAATGACATGTAATAATTTTTCCTTTACGCTGACCAAGGGTTCCAATTGCGTATGCACTGGCATCACACATAGAGTCAAATGGAAGGTTCCAATTGGGAGCTGTAAGCACTGGAGCTGTAGTAAGCTTTTCTTTTAACACATGGAAGGCCTTTGAACAAGCATCATCAAACAAAAATTCAGAATCTGGCCCAAGAGTTGGCTTAATGGTTTAGCAATCTTGGAGAAATCCTTGATGAATCGCCTGTAAAAACCTGCCATGTCATTTCCAAAAATCCTCGGCAGCTTATATTTACAGGGATGGGAAGTTGTTCAATCAACATTAATTTTGCTTTATCAACTTCAATCACATTAGAAATTTTGTGTGCCAGCACTATTGTAACATCCAGTCTAATTATGAACCTCTAGGAATGGGCTAGAATAAGTATATGCGAATTATATATGTTTGCTCTAGAACGGAATTAAAATTTAAATTAGGAATTTATTGGTATTACCATGGAGAACCAAGTACCTATTTTATGCATGTGAAATTTTAGTTACAAGGACAATTTAATTATAACTTATAGGGAGCATACGGTTATTTAGAATTGTATGAGTACTCGTTAAAAGTACACCATTAATTTTAAGTAAGGAGTAAATCTTTAGTAAATAATGAGAGGTACATAAAAAAATTAGAAGGGTTGGATTAATTCCTAAATAAGAAAACAATTGACACTATGTCTTGAACCCGTTTTTCTATTTTGGACTTGGGCCCTAGAACCCGTCTGACTTTAAGCAACCCAAAATTCCCTTCATCTTAACCCTTCCCTCTTGCATTTTTTTGGCTGCACACAGCTCCTACATTGTGTGTTTATTGTCTAAATTGTACTTTCACATCATGACCGTGGGACCCTGA